>CAIGRT010055515.1:1530-13334 GCA_903798405.1 Fraxinus platypoda | reverse complement strand
ATATAGAGATATATATATATATATAAAGTATTGGGCTCAACTCTTAAGATTAAATTGGTCCAACCCAATAACAAAACAAAACAAAAAAAAACAAACAAAAGAAATTAGCCCAGCAGCCCCCCACTGCCCAGCCGGAGAAGACGAACCAGTGGCAGTCAGGCACCACTCCAGCGCGGCATCTTCTTCCCCAAAAATTTTCCGGCGGATCCCAGCACGCGCGGCCACCCCCCCTGACCGGGTGTTGGGTCCGCCACTGGTACTACACCTACACAAGGATCAATACAATTCTCCCACCTATTTTGCATCAATTATTGAAGGTAACCATTGATCATGCAAAAATACAACTCGATGAGGTGTAACAAAACAACAATACTATAATAAATTAAGAATCTTTGAACGTTGAATGTAAGAAAAAGTTCATAGTCTATCCTTTCATCCTTTGAATAAACAGTTTTAAAAGAAGAAATGCATTTTATTTAATCATCCTAATAGAACATTTGTAAGATCTTTGGCCAATTTATTTTTTTAAAAAAAAACTTACTTATAATTAAATAAGTGTTAAAAGTGAATTATTTTTGTTGATCTAAGTTGGACAACAAATTACTTTTAGGGTCCGTTTGACAGGCAAATGTGGAAATAAATTTTAATTTCATATTAGTTGGAAAATAAAAATCCACCAAACCCATAGAAATTCGTTTTTCATGAAAACAAAGAAAATGCAACTTTAAGTGATTGTACCTTGGAATTCAGTTTTCATTTTCACGTTGCAATCAAACGGTCAAAGTAGAATTCGTTTTTCTCGAATGTGACATTTTCCATGGAATTCGTTGCAATTAAGCAGGGCATTAACTCTTTCTACTTCAGAAAAAGTAATGTATTCAAATAGAAAATTTACTTAAAAATAAGTTATAAATTTATTCAAACATCAATATGAGGTCAGATGGCTAAAATGTTGTTTAGTTGTTGAATGATCTGTCACACTGAAAATGACCATTTTCTTTTATTGAAAAATCTTTGATCTCTTATCCATATATCTTAATTAAGTGGATTGCTATCTAATCTAATAATTATTTTCATAAATTCTACAATTTTAGTCAAAAATTGCGGGAAATGATGGACGACCAACCACTTATTGACGTATTAGTGAGTTAGTCTTCGACCTTCAATTTCAAGACCAGGATTAGCCTATGCAATGGAGGGGTTGCGTTTTAGGTGGAAAATTGAAAGAAATGCTGTATTTTTTTTTTCCTGGATTGGAGAATCACAATGATCAGGTCTGATCGACTGTTTACAAAAAAAGAGTCATAAGACCATGTATGGAGGGCCAATGTCGAAAGATCAAGAAAGTTGATGACTCAACGACAAGGGAGTTGGCAATTTTGTCAGATAAGTTCTTACTTACACAGAAGGCGCAATGATCTGGACACTGTTTCGAAGAGAGACTCGATGAAATAGACATGTTTGTGAAGGTGCGGACCACCTGAATTGTTTCACTTTCAATTTTTTCTCCTTTTTAATTTTATCTTTTATTTGTTTGATGTTTTTATCTATTTTGTCCTTGCAATAGTGACTCGAATGTCAGTTTGCTCACTAAGAGTAGCAGCGCCCACCTATATATGTTTTGATAGGTAAAAGGATGTAACTTTTTCTTAAGCTGGAGGACCAACCTGCTTCTCAGTCCATAGGTTGGGACCAAAAATGCAATTTTCCTGTCTTGGTAGCAATATATGAAATATGGATCTACACATAATGCCACATGACACTCTATTATTTGCCCGTTTAAAATACAATCAATTTTTTCATCCAATCTTTCCCCCAACATTATTTTCGGTAACCGCTTATTTACATTTTTTACGTACAAGTAGCAAAATCCATAAAATATTTATCAAGCAAATTTTCAGTAGCACTATGTGTGTTGTGGATATTTATTTTGTAACGATTCGAATTTGTGTTCAAGTCGTTAACTCGTGTATAATTTACTTTGAAAGAGTCAATCTATCTTATCCTTCAAGGCAATTTGTTCAAGTAGCACTAAAATTCAATTTAAATCTCACATAAGGTAGAGTTTAGGATTTGGAGAACGCAATAGAAAGTCGTGGAGTAAGATGTGCACAAGTTCTCCCAAATAAAACAGTACGTATGAATTAACGGCTTGATCATATGCTCGAGTCCATACATATTTTCTTCTCACTTTGATAGGAATCTTTATTTTGATCTTGCTAACAATACACATCAAAATCCATCAACAACCGACAAAAAAAAAAGAGAAAAATTCGAGTCGACATTAGGAGAATTGTGTGCAAGTGTGTTAAACTAAATGCAATTGAACTTTTTTCAAAAATACATATACAACACAACTATTATACAAGAACTGATCAATAACTAAATTTGGTTGAGAAGACGCAGCTTTTTCATCAACTAAAAATGTTTTTATTTCACACATAAAAAAAACAGCATGCAGAGCAACTATAACTTACGATGAGTAGGTTTTTGTTTCTGGGAAGACATTGCTGGCTTCCCAAATATGCCACAACAACCGGAGACCTTAGGAGATGGCGGTTCGACTGCTGGTGTAACTATCCTAGATCGACATATATTCCCTTCGTTCGACCGGCTGCATGTAATCTCGGGTTTTGATTCTGTATTTCGTTTGTTGTTGTTGTTGTGTTCGTCTTTCTTCTTCACCTCCAAATTTAACTTGTCATCCCAAACCAACCCTGAAGAACCTTGTCTTCTAAAGGATATTTCTGACCTTTGCAAACCACTCATCCTCTCTCACAAATAGATTATAAGATCAATAGCTGATCCTGCACTGCGATTGCTCCTTTGGGGTATACTATGAAAATTGGGCAGTTTTCCTCTCTATATATATGCTAATGTAATATTTTATATGATCCAAAGGGGACTATGTTGACACCACAAATTTTATTTGTTTTATCATATTTTAATTGCATTTAAGCTCCTCAATCTTTAATTATTGTAGCATTTATTTTCTTAATTTTTTTTGTCGAATTCTTATATTCAATCTTCTATTAATTAGTATATCTCGCCCTTGATAATTTATGTCAAAATATTTTGCTTCCATGTTTTGAAATGAAGGAAAATAAGTTGTTACACGCTATTTCAATGAATTTTTTGGACATAAACTGTCAAATACAAAATGTGTTAACTAATGAAAGGTTTGAGGACAAAAATGCCTTGAAAAATCGTTAGGGACATTAATATAATAATGAGTAAAGATTGAAAACCTTAAGTTTAATTAAAATGTGGTGTAACAAAATAAAAATTATAGTGTGATTATAATTATCCCTTATCAAAAGGTCAAAATTTTGATATAAAGACCAAAATAACCATTATTGTAGTCAAATAAAAAAAAAATAAGTACAATGAAAATCAGATTAAATCTTCACTTGTAGGTAGGATCATTTCACTAAATCCTAAAAACATAAGAGGTTTACAACTTATAATCACTTAAATTTAAATTTAATCAAGAAAAATTAGTGGGAACCTCTTTTAAATGATATAAGTTGGGAACATCTTTTGTTGCTGGGTTTTAATATAATTTCTATTATATAAAAGTTCTTTAGTCATGATTACATTTTAATCTTCATATAAAAATTTTGACATTTTTAACAATCAATTGCATGAAAATCATCAAAACAAACGATTACGATTATTAAGTGAAAGGTCGAGAATGTTTGCGCCAAGATTTGAAGGTTATGGACCATTTTCTCAAAAACTTCATAGGTTAGAGGCAAATGCACCAAAAAGGTCATGCATTTACGCAGATTTTAAACGTTATTTCTAGTAATATGAGAAATATATTTCTTGAATTTTTAAAAATAGGTTTAACTACATTTATTTAAACATAAAAACTCAAACTTAAAACACTTTTTTTCACCAAATCAATCATTCTATTTGACTGAATTGTGAAAATATAACAGTTCTACGATTACACTCAAGAAAACAGTAATACACAAACATATATTTCAAGATTATCTTCATTAATATTATCAATGACTCCTAGACCATACCAAACATATCATTGATGTGTATTACTAGTCTTGTATAATGTCAATAACTCATCCAAATATTTCTGAAGACCAACCAAATTAAAAGATCGATAAGCAGAAAAGAAAGAGTAGGGAAACCAGATTGCAAACGACTTAATAGATTCATACACTGTGTATCAAAATATGATGTTTCCCGCAGAAATTATTACTCTGTGTACTCGTATTATTACTCAGAAGTAATGGAGCATAAGTGCCTAGCAACACATTGATTCAGTGAGTTAAAATTTGTATACCATGTTTTCTGTATATCCAAGCTCCTTGAGTATGCCAGTCAACTGCAAGAGAGGAAAAAATGTAATATCATTGAAGACTGGAAGAGGAGAGAAATTTTGGAGAATCATTTTTTCTTAAAGATATATAAAATATACCTCTCCTTGTGAATAATCTTTTGCCTTGTCACCGGATATATGTTTCATCATTCCAGGAGGACCACAAACCTGGAAAATGAACAGAAATTCTGTAAAAGATGTAGTAATAGAATCGATCCAGCTCCAAGGTTAATGGAAAATCAAACACCATGAAAAAATATAAATGTCTTTCATTACTTGGGCAGGCTAGTAATATAGGAAAGAGACGGAAGATTTTTCATCATTCAGTTAGATAAATTCGAATTACCAACATATGATTTTAAGACTCCCAAATCCCTACTCGTGTTTTTTCCTTTCTACCTGTCTAGTTTAAGTCAATTATTTTCCCACCAACCTCACCAGTTGAAACCAAGACTGTTGGAAAGATTCGAGTTCCCATGTTTTTAATTTTTGGAAACGACAATGTGCTCATGTTATCAACATTTACATAATCTGGAAAAGATAAATTACACACAGCAATGATTTTGCGAACTTAGAGAATGTCCCAGAACGCAGAAATTTTTCACTAATTATTAGAATATAATCAATGATAACAATAAGTAGAGGTGGAACCAATCAAGGATAAATTTAAGGAAATGATGAATATGGTGTAGGAGTATGTATGCATAAAGAAGTTCTAATACAGGAGCAATGCAATCCAGTAGAATAAGTTAAAAGAGAAAGAAAGTACACCAAAATTAAAATGGTTTCAAGTCAAGACGTGGTTACAGAAGATTTGATTACTTCATCTTTTAATAGATGTAGCGATTGGTTGAACACAGCAGCAAACCAATCACAAAGTGACCCCAAATTTATTGCGATAAGGGTTTGGTTTTTGGTTTTTATTTTTACAGCATCATATTACCATTGAATTTTTTTTATTTTTTTTTGTCACAATTATTTTTAAAATTATCATTTTGCAGTAACCAAGCTGGCAGATCTAATTTAATTTCGATATGTTGATAATTTTGTTCGAGAAGATGAGAATCGTATGCATAGCAGAGAGAGCTTACAAGAATAAGTGTATCATCACCAGGGACAGGCAATCCCTTCTTAACCATGTCATTTGATATGTAACCCATGCCTCCTTGCCAATCTTTTGTTGGATTATCAACAGTGTAGAATACCTCTCACACACAAAGGATATTTCAATACAAAAGATAAAGAAAAAAATTCAATACATATAGTAATGCTTATGTGATGATTCTGGAAGCACCTTCAAGTTCGGGTGCTTAGCTGCAAGTACATCTAGCTTCTTTTTGAGAAGTATGTCATCAGGAGATACATTAGCATAGAGCAATGTCACCTACATGGTAAAAATTAATCACCAATATGATGTTAAGAAAGCATGCTTATAATATTGAAACACAGCCCACGTTGTGACATTAAATACTTATGTTTTAAACGTGAAAAAAAAAAAGAAGATTAAATAATTATTCTTACCTGGGTATTATCATCAGGGTTTTTAAGGATAGCATCTATTATCTGAAGCATCGGAGTGATGCCAGATCCTCCTGCAACCTGAATATAAAATTTTAAGTGTAAATTCAAAAAACTGATGTAAACTGCATAGTTCATTATACCAATTTGAAAGCATTATGATTGTATTCACCAATTACCACACTATATATGGAGACACTTACAGATTTGGTTTACTCTTTTTTTTCCAAAAAGAAAAATCAAGACAAAGGATGTTGGTATAAGATTAAATACATAATAGAATATGATGTATCATTTGTATAAACTTAGGTAGAGTAAGACCTCTATGTAGTTGATACTCTATAAAATAACCTCCACATAGTCGTAAAAAAATTTGGTCCTAGCTTGGGCCAATTATAAATAAGAATAAACTCCATATCGTAGTAATAATTATTGGTATATGCAAAAAATATAAGCTAGGTTATATTAAAGGTTTACGATGAAATAAAATATTTATCTAAAGTTGTTTTGAGACAAAAAAATATTCTATGTTACATTAAACATTTAAGATAACTTCGCATATTTCCAACACGGATAGATACATGCACTAGTTTTTTGAAATAATGTCTATACCTTTGTTTTGACATGCTCTAATTAATTATTCACGTAGTTCATACTTCACCCCATACCACTTGCACTAAGGATAACTAAGTCAAAACAGTAATGTTTGTAACTACACTTTTATTAAGGCCCTATTTGACAACCATTATTTGAAAACTCTTTTTTCTATATACACATTTTCAACCGCACAGTCATAAAATAAAATATTCTGCATGTATATCCAATTTTTTTCCTACTTTTAACCGCACATTTTCCTAAAAATCACTATTCAATACATTTTTTTTCCCAAATAATAGCCATTAAATAGGGGCTAAGTTATGACGCCCTCATAGTAATAAAATTAGTTTGGTCCAAACATTATGACTGTAGAGAAGTTTTACTATACTGAAGGTGGATAATTTAGACGTGAGGATCTGCTTCTAAATTGTACATGACAATCTGGACTAGTTGGTTTAAGAACATCAATTAAAGAGTAAATATAGTTAAAAATTTCATATTATTGTGTGAAAACAAAGACAGAAGCTCTGTAGCTTGAAAGATTAAAAAGAAGTTCAAGGATCACATGAATTTTATGGGAAAATAACAGACAGCATTAATACACTAAGCAAGTGTAGAATGATAAATCCGAACACATACTTCGACATAAACCCCCACCTTCAACTGTTATTCGAGTTTAAATTCAAACATTAAGAGACTGTTTGAGCCCCATTTTTGGTTCGCCCAAAAATGAATTTTGAAATAGTATTTTGATGGAGAATATGAGGTTAAAAAATAAAAAACAGTTTTGGGTCTGCGTGTGATGTTATTTTATTGAAGAATGTGTGGTTGAAAATAAGAGAAAGAAAAATGTATTTTGAAAATATTGGGGGACCAAACAAGGGCTAATTGTAATTGATTCTTAAATTCTCACACTTATGTGATCTGCAGCGTTCCATGTGTTTTGCACATACGCATGACAAGGTTTTTGCCAAGGCTATCAACTTTTGACGCAGCTTATTCCAGAATTTACATTTGTAGAGCAAGTTTCTGAAATTACATGGTCATGATCCAAATTCGATTTGTTTCTTTCTTTTATTATTTGTATCTTGATTCCAAAGTATACCATGTTCTGTGGTAAATTTTTAAAATCATGATCTTACCATGCCAATATGTTTCTTCATATTGGGACTGTATCTGAGCTTTTCAATAGGTCTGCAAGACAACAAAAAGAGGAACCCCGCATTGGTATGATTATAACTAAAATGGCTCTTGCCTGATAGTCAATCTTATAAAACTTACCCTTTCACTTCTACGACATCTCCTGGTTTTAAGCTGGCAAAATGCTGACTCATTTTACCTTCTGGATACACCTGTGAAGTTTCCAAAGCATTTTAAGACATGACCATAAACAAAATATTTACATATGAAGAGAACGGCATATAATTAAACAAAGATTACCAGATATAAAAGCAAACTAGACAGATAACCCATACCTTAATTAATAAATCGAAGTATCCCTTGGCATCGGGATCCGATATAGGTGTATAACTGAAAAGAACAAGCTCCTGAATATTATTGATTTGGCAAATTAATAAATCATCTCTCAAATTTGCAGACATTCCAAAACGGAAATGAAGATGGTTGGTTGAATGTGAGAATAATTAAAAATAACAATACTGAAATATCAAGATCAATGATATAGAACAGAATAGTATGAACAATTTTTTTCCCTTCCTTGTACATCCAAAAATTGTATCAAGAATGAGTGACGTCAGATTATTAACATCAGGGGAAGTAAATGTAGGGAGGAATTTAATATCAAGAAAGTGAACACACGTTAGCACACACAAATTGAATACTTACGGACGAATAACATATTTGGGTTTTCCTTCAGGATTTTGTCCTGCTGGTGCCCTTCAAGAAAAACGAGTATTTAGGAGTCAATTATAGCAGACATAGCCAAATAGTTTCTATACCCAATAAAGTGCCCTAGTAAAGCAAGTTTACAGAAAAAATCTTTAAAACTATGCAGGACTCTTTGACAATACTCTAGAGCTCAAATCCTCCTGAGTTGCACCTATTTAGAGTATTATGAATTAGCTTTTTGCCTTTTTCTTGAATTGTTTCAAGTAAACTCAGAAATTTTTGCAATTTCACCATAAATTCATGTCATATGTAGAAGATAATTATTTTGCATAGTCTCAAGTTAGTTATTCTTTCCATGATATATGGAAGATACTACCTTTACATGGGAGTTTTTATTTCTAGGGCTTTAAAGTCATTAGTGTTAGTTTGGTATTTGAACATAATTTATGTTGTATGATATTTTGTCAAAAACCCTTGTGTTGCAAATCGCTAGTTTCTCTGCTCTTTATTCTTTTTCTTCTCAGTTTTCTGTGCCTATATTCAGATCTGTTTCCTTTTTTTACCATGATATTTCGGCCCTAAGTTTTCCCTACATCAATTTGGCTCCATTTGCAGGATTTTATCATGCCTACAAGCTGGGATCAACCTTATGTTCTCTGTTGTCCTTTCAACTCCATCATTGCCAAAAGAGTGTTTTCCCAAGGAAGGATTTTAAGAAAATGATTTGAGTTACATGAATTCTTCACCATAAAGGATAGATGTCTTCATAAATTGGTAAATTTTAGCTAGAGAAAGGAATTATTGGGCATGAAAACACTCGTGACCAGAGAGAATTAGAACATTCAAATTCTTCTTCTAATTTAGACTTGATGCTGTCTATTACTGCAACTTCACAAGCACAGATTTATTTTCTTGAATCACATGTCTTTCTCTTTAGACTGAGACAAATGAAATATATAGGAAGGAATGGAAGCACACCATCCGTGTAATGGATATTACGGAGAAAAAGAGGACTTGTTGCCCATCTTAGAAGTCAATTACCTGAGCAAAACTTTACTCAGGTGAAAGGCCCTCACTTGAACCTAGTAGGAAGTCAAATTTGCTGGTCAACAAAAAGCGGAGAAAGGTCCAAAAGAGCCTAAGGCCTGACAGGTTTGATATGTTGATGAAGACCTTAGTCACTAGCTTCCTTGCTGGTTTTTATGGGTTCAAAGAATACAACATCATTTGTTGGGATTTATTCAGTTGTCATACTTACAAAAACTCGAGGACAATTTTTATCCCACCAGGGGAGTATATTAGCCAATAAAAGTGATGCAACAAGGAAGCAGCTAAAAGTCTATTCAAGGAAATAGACTAAAAAGAAGTAGAATTTGAGTTCATATAGATCTTAGTAGTTTTATATGTTGGGAGTTTGATATTTATCGATATTATCTTTCATTACAAGTTTGTTTAGATCGAAAGATTAATTAGTTTGAAAGACCTTTCTCTATATAAAGGTCGAATCCAAAATCAAATGTCTGTGGCTTGAATATCTGAATATTTTTATTTCTCTTGCCATAAATTCTTCTCTTCTTTGATCCCCTTTTCCTTGTTCATTTTTTCGTTTGTTGTCAAATTGTCACGTTCTTGCGTCAAAAATGCTCTAGGAAATCCAAGTTCGAAGGAAAAATCTTTAAATATTGCATGCTCCTTTGCAATATTATAAAGCCAAATCACTCATGAATCCTGTCTAGGTAGATCATTACTAATTAATCTCATTTTATTTCAGCATTTTTTAGTGCGGGATTTTCGTTAATTCAATAACATCTGTAATCAGCTGTCAACCAAGTTTTTATTTCTTTTGAGTTGAAGGTTTAAGTTTGGTAATTCAATGAGTTTTTCCGAATTAGAGTTTGAAAACCTACTAGGCTTTGGTGTCTAAAAAAAGACCCGTAGTTGTTCTCGATGTTTTCTTCGTCAATATATTGAAAAGTTCTTTCGTTTATCACTAATAGTCAGCCTATGGTTGTCTCGCATCAAGAGTTCACCAGGAATCATCAATCACTTGATACAAAAATTAGAAGAACTAGGAAGCCTAGTTTAAAGGTTATGAGCTCCATGCAAAGAAAGAAGCCTTGTCAAAAGGTCAGTCTTCCTCTCTAATTTCTTGTGATTTCAGCATCATAAATACAGTGTGGTGTGAGGTCAATCTCTTCACAGTAACATATTTAGACAAATCAACCCCAATTTAATGAACGGACATGATTTTGCTCACAAACACTTTCCTCTCGATCATATTCAATCCCAACATTTTATGTAGACTCCGAGCCACAATCTATGTTAAACCACCACGAATCCAAACTAGTTTAAGCAGTTTTACATAAATTTTGGCACCAGAGCCAAAAGATCCTAAGTTTAAGATTATCCATTAAGTGACATTCGTAATGATATGCAAGCTGATATTGAGAGTTCAGAATGGATACTATATCAAAATGAATTTGCTGGCATTAATTCCAGCTTTCAGTCACGAGAAGGAACACGTGGCACTTCAACAGCTTCTGATGATGCTTCAGTTGCTCAACAATAGTGTAATTGGGCAGCAAAATTTCCAAGATCCTCCCTCAGCAATTCTAGATCAGAATCTGAAGGATTCAAAAAATTCATCTTCGAATTCCCAGTTCAGATATTCCCAACTTACACTCCTTTAATGAAGAATGTGATCTTTCAAGTTTCAACCAACAGTTGCACAATGCCCTCAAAAGGTGAAATTTAGAGGGCTAGAATACTCTAATTTGATTGATGTGGTAGCAATGTGAAGTTGGAATTTTTTAATTTCCATAGAGGCGGTTAGGTCATTCTTGATTTGATATATGTCATAGAAAGCTTACTTAAATCACATAGCTCGATTGATGCGAAAACTCTTCTTTGAGGGGGTTCAACTGAAAGGAAAATGAAGAATTTGATGGGCGGAAGCCGCGGAACATCAGTAAACACATTATACCACCATTTGATCAGGTGTTGACATTAAGCCCCTGTTTGGTTTAGCTAAAAATAAAATTTTGGGGGGATTTTGATAAAGTTGAAGAAATATGTGATTGAAAAGTTGATAAGAGTTGTGGATCTCATAAAATATGTGGTTGAAAGAAAAATGAGTTTTGGAAAATGGGGACCGAACAGGGGCCAAATGTCTTTTATACTTTGTGTAGTCCAATTACCAGTTACAACAACTCCACCTGCAATTCTCGTGGTTGGTGCAATGAAACATGTTGGTGAATGAATACAAAAAAAAGTTCTATAAATTGAACACATGATTGAAATTTTCATTAAATCCACAATTACTATTTTGTCTGGCTGCATGTCTGACATTTTAGCATGGAAGAAGAGGGTCAAGTTGCATTTCAGAACGAGGACAAGTTGAAAAGGCAGACTCCTATGAGCAGGGGCGGAGTCGCCCCAATTTTTTCATCAGCCCGTTACTAAATTTAACTTCAAAAAAAAAAAAAAAAGTGGGCCAATT
>CAIGRT010055502.1:0-12599 GCA_903798405.1 Fraxinus platypoda | reverse complement strand
GAGGTGTATGATGCTTTATTTTCAAAAGACTTGATGAAGCATCTGGTTTCTGAGGCCAGAGATGGAAAATGCCTTGTTGTTCATGGTGGTTCTGGAATGGACATATCAAAGTCTAAGTTCAGTAATTAGATTTGTAACTTCTGCAAGAAGAAAGGGCACATTAAAAAAGATTGCTACAAATTATAGAATAAAGTAAGATTGGCTGCAAATCGGAATGGTAAGCAATCAAATACATCAGGCGAAGTAGACCTCACAGAGAAAAATGTAAATGGGGGAGATCTTTTGGCTGTTTCTGACGTTGAATCTAAACTAGAAGAGGATTAGATTCTGGATTTAGCATGTGTGTTTCATATTTGTTCTAATAAGGACTTGTTTACCACATATGAAACAGTTTCTAAATGTGTTGTAGTTATGGGAAACAACGCGTCTTGTCGGATTGCTGGAATTGGTAAGGTCATATTGAAGCTAATGAATGAGACAATTAGAACAATTGGCCAAGTTCGAAATGTTCTAGATTTAAAGAATAATCTCATCTCTTTGTCTATCCTTAATTCAAAGGGTTATGAATTCTTTGGTAGATATGGAGCATTGAAGGTTTGCAAGGGTGTTCAGGCTGTACTGGAGGGATATAAAAGTTCTCAATTATACATCTTGTAGGGTCGTGCAGAATCTAGAAGAGTCAATTAACACAAGTTCAGTATCGTGGTGGACATTCAGTTTGGTATAGTACCTTTAGATTTTTGTATGAGGTCGGATTTGAAGAATACTGCTCAGTTGAGTTCAGAAGATATGGATAATGTCACTTTGCCACCATCACCTGCGGTACCATTGTATTCAATTGCTAGGGATGGATCCAGTAAAGAAAGGTATTTGGATGCTGATTTTGTTGGGGCCTTATGTAAAAGCATTTGAGATTGATTCTACTTCAAGGTGCGTTATAACCCTGGTTGGTAAATTTTTAAATATTAATTTTTTTGTGAATCTGAGGTAATTCTACATAGTAGTACTTAGATTCTTTGGAAGAGGTGGAGTACTTTGTGTTTGTTGGAGAAATTAGTTTTAGTTATTATTGAAGAGTTCAGTTCGTTACTTATAGATGGATTTTCTTCTCCAAGTGGAGAAAATTTTGGAGCTTTGTTCATAGCAATGGAATTCGTGTCAGAACAGTGGGATATAGGCTCATTTGGCATGATTTTTGAGAAGTTAAAATGAGCTTTTAAAATCCAAAAATGCTGCTTTTGGACTCATTTGACTAATTTTATAAAAGAAGTTTTTCAAATAAAAAGAGATATTAGAAGAAGTTGGTCGAGTCTGGTTTCTTTCAAAGTCACTTTCGAAATAGAAAGCTCTTTTAGAACTTAATTTCCAAACAAATTTTAAGTTGGTTTCTTCAGAAAGCTCTACTACAGAAAGCAAAACTAAAAGTAAAAGACATGTCAAATGAGCTCATACTCTATCCAGATCACACACCATTAATCAACTAACAAATCGTTCAAACTCTCCCCCTGACATAAATTCTTATTTGAACTCTATGCCAAAAATATGGCTCATTAGCAAAAAAACTGCACATCCATTGAAACAAATAGGCTTTGAAACTGAGAATCATAACATGCATATCCTTTTTGTCACGATACAAGGTCTGGTGGTGCACATAACAAACACAATCAAATACTAACGGTGAGACACATCAAGCTTTTTCCTTTTCAAGATTTCCAACGCTTACTGAAAATGGATTACATAACTTGGAAATCTATTTATCAAGTACATAGCTGTCAGAACTCAACGTGACCAATTTTTTCCAAAATATTCATTTGAAGCATAAGAGCTCTTATAGACTTCAAAACAAGTTGATTCTTTCTTTTAGCTACTCCATTTTGTTGGGGCGTACCAGCACAGCTAGTCAGATGAATAATACATTCATCGCAAAGAAATGCATGAAGGCCACAATGCTATGGAATTCTTGAAAAATGGGGTAAAACTTCATCCTTAGATTTCAGTAAATAGATCTAAGTAGAATTGGAAAAATCATTAATGAAACCAACGTATGAATCAATTCGACATGGGCCTCATAAATCAAAATTGATAACTCAAAAGGTTTAATAGACATGGTGAAGAATTATTAAACACTAGATGAGCTTGTTTGGAAAATTGGCAAATATAAAAAACATGTGCATCAAAAGACACATGGAAACAAAAAGGATAAAACATTACTAGAAGGATGTCCAAATCTTTGATGCTCTACATGATTTTCTAGTATAGTTTTATTAAGAGAAGTGGCACCATATGGTTTCAACAGATAAAGTCCATTGAGTAAACACCTTTACCAATCTTTTTTCTCGAAGTTCGATCCTGAAACACAACACCAAAAAATGACATTGCAATTCAAAGAGTTAGTTATTTTTCTGAACAAAAGAAGTTGAGTTGGAAATGAAGGAATCACAAATACATCTGAATTAGGAAGACCATGAAAAATGTTAATTTTTCCATATCCAAAAACAAGAACTTAGTTACCATAACAACTAAAACATCATTTTTAAATTAATTTTGTGAGAAGTCATTCAAAAATACTACATAATTTGCCATATGATAAGTGGCACTCGAATTAATAATCCAAGTATTCAAATGTTTAGATATATACGAAGAGAAATAAGCTCCAAGGTTACCAGAGACATAAGTACTAGAAGAAGGAGTTGATTCTTTTGGACTAGGATAATTGAGTTGTTGAAAAATCTAGGCCAACTGATTCATTGAATGGTAGTTTCAGCTATAACAGCGACTTCCTTAGTTTCTCCTGTCATAGTGGATGGCTTACGTTGAGGATGAAGCTCCCAACAACAGTCCTTAAGAGTGTCCTAGTTTGTGACAGTGATCATATTTTGGAACATCTCGACTTTCATTGTTCTGAAAACTTTTTTCTTTTTTCATCTATTTTTACAATAAAAGCAATCAACTCAGATATATGCTTTGATTCTGAATTCTTCTGAGTTTCTTCTTGCTACATAGTTGCCCACACCCGAAAAAGATGGAAGAGTAGAATTCATAAGGATGTGACTTTGAAGGTTCTCGTACTCTTACTTCAAACTACTCAGAAAAGAAAAACCTTATCTTCTTCAGCCCTTTCTAGCAAGATTTTTGCATTAGTTGCACGTAGAAAATCTGCTCAATTCATCCCATATCTTCTTAAGATGATCAAGTTGTTCAATGAATGCCTTATCTTATTGCTCAACAGTATCAATTTCACATTTCAATTCAAAGATTTTCACTGCATTATTTTTGTTCCATAATATTCTTCAGTGGAATTCTACAACTCTTGCATCGAGTCTAAAAAAGTGAAGATTTCCGCAACATGTACTTCCATTGAATTTAGAAGTGAAGATCGAAAGAGTCGATCCTTCAAAATCCACCCCTCATATTTTGGATCTACGGAATCTGGACAAGCGTAAAAGTGCCATTGTTGAAATCTAACTTTTTCTTTTCATCAAGAGACAAAGTCATAGCCTTTGACCATGGTATTAATTTATACTATTCAAGAGAACAGTAGATAGCTTCCATCTAGGATTATCATCATTCTCCATCATTATAGATGCATTAATACCTTTATCAGTCATTGCAAACTCAAAGACAAATAACCAGAAGCTAAAAACTCGAACCAAAAATTGAAGAAACATGATCAAGGGACTTTGAGGACGATTTTAACCTATCAAACATTGCCAAAAATAGCCCAAAACTCAATGTACTAAATATGAACTATATGAATCCAATGGCACTGACCTTGTGCAATTTCAAGTTATGGTTTAAAAGATACACCCGTTTTCATGGGCTCACGCAAAGCTGAAAAATAAAAGAATTGTGCAAACAAATTAAGAAATCATTTTTTCTTACAATTTTGAACAATTGATTAGAGCAAAACATCTATTCTGATACTATAAAGAATTTAATATATAAGAACACAAAGATTTACGTGGCTTGACGCCAATTTGGCAAATCTACATCTATACGAGAAGAGAGGAGATTATATTGTATTGTGGTCGCTTATGTTTAGAGTTTATAGTAACATACATATATATTCACATAATATCAATATTGCCTTATTATAGATGAAACAATCAAGAAAAGAATATAGCAAGTGTTGGATTGTGATGCCAGATCTAATCCATTTGTTAGGTTGTGATGAAATGGCCTATCGACCCAACTTAATATTGCCCAATAACATTTTCTGAAAGGACCAGTGAAACCTATCTCAATAGCAAGGTCTAGGTTTGATCTCGCATTTCAGTTTTGCGACTTTAAGTTACCCTAGTGTGAGAAGTTGCAAGTCACTCTGAGCCGTCGATCTCTCTTCTGATCTACGATGGGTTGGATAGTATAAATGCTCTGTATAGATCTAAACCATAAATCATTATGTCCTTTTCATCTTCTATGTGATGGTTTTCTTTGAGAGAGTTCCTTATATATAATCGTTGTTCATCTTACTTTTCTTTCATTTTCCTTTTCTGGTTGAATGAATATCTGAGTTTCTTAGTGAGATTAGAAGTCTGAATGTTCTTCTTCTGCAGGAGAGTGAATCGATTATGGTAGAGTTGAGCTCTTCTGGTTCATAGAAGTGACTGTAACTTGGGTGGTTCTTTGTGAGGGTTATTGGGTAAATTTGAAGTCTTTCTATTGATACAGATAGGTACAATATTATAAGCCTAAGGTTGATTGAAGTTTTGATGTCAAGTAGTTAGATTTTGAGTTTGTAATATTCTGAAGAATTTGTCGATTTGTTTAGATCTTGAACAGTTTTCTATAATAGTGGTATCAGATCTTTCTGAGGCTAATCTTGAGGCTTCGATAGAAGGATTGGACCCTGGAAAATCAATTCTCAATGTTCTTCCTTTGATCTATCAAAATCCGTTGAAACCCTAGATCTAGTTTGGTACAATTTGGTGTTCGAGACTACTGGTCTGTGTTTTAAAACTATTATTGATGTTGAGACAATATTCTCTTTACTCAATCTGGAAAATGAATCCTTTTTCTATGTTCGTGTGGCCAAACTCTCAATTCTTGGTGTTCTTGTGGTAAACCATAACCTGTAGCGATTGTTTCTTCAAAAATATTGTACCAAGATCTAGTGGTTATGTGGTCATATCTTCTACCACCACTCTATACAACCTACACTTATATACATGTTTTTTTCGTGTTATTGTTTTGCTATTGAGTCTTACATAATTGCCTACTGTATTTGATCTATATATTGTTGATTAATCCATTGCATCATGTGCTCACCTTATATGTCTTAAATTGAGCCTTGACCTGGGAACCTGATTCTCACGAAATCCTGGTGAATTTGAGCATACCGGGTATGTACTGTTGGTACTGGTCACCTTCTTTGACATCTATTATTCCCTGCACTTGAAAGTATTTTAATTCTGCTTGTTTTATTTGTGTAATACAATCTTGATGTTCTACTTTGGTATCTTATTGTGATTTTAAATTACTATAGAACATATTTTTGTTATTATTGATTTTTTGTTTCACTTTTGAACTTAAGACAGAAATTTTTGTGAAGGTTAAAAATTCTTTTCATTGTGATCAGTGCCCAATTTTGTATTTTTTTTTTCAAAAGAAGTACTTTGTTCTATTCTTTAAAGTATTAAAACATGATAACTACTACTTTTAAACTTGAAATTTTTAATGGAAAATTGGATTTTCCCATTTGGCAACAAAAAAATGAGAAGTGTCTTAGTTCAACAATAGGTTTCCAAAGCAATAACACTAGAATATCCCGAAACAATGATAGCTAACTAGAAAAAAGAAGTTGGTGAACTTGCCTATACTTCCATTATTTTGCATTTGTCTGATCAAGTTTTAAGGAAAGTAAGGAAGTTAAATAGTGCCAAGGCCTTGTAGGATAAGTCAGAGGAGTTGTACTTAGTTAAATCTTTACCTAACTAGCTGTTTTTGCTGTAAAGGTTTTTCAGTTTAAAGATAGATCCCTCTAAGGATTTAGATGATAATCTTGATACTTTTAACTAGTTCAAGATATCGCGAATACTGGTGATAATGTTTCTGAGGAATACAAGGCTGTTGTGCTTCTTAATGTAATTCTTGAAACATATAGGGATGTTAAGACTGACATAAAATATGGTGGGGATACACTGACACATGACATTTTCATTAATTCCCTAAGAAGTAAAAATCTGGAACTCAAAGCTAATAAGCATGCTAATGGTCCTGAAAACCTTTTTGTTAGGGCAAGTCTCAGACTAGGTATAACGAGAATCAGGAAAACCAGAACAATCAGGGAAGTAATAATAAGAAAAAATTCAAGGAGAGAGGCAGGTCAAAGTCTAAATCAAGAACTAAGAAGTGTTAAGGGTGTGGTAAGACATACCATTTCATCAAAGATTGTTATAAAAAGAAAAATGAAGATAAGGAAAAAGGTACTGATGAAGGAAATGTGGTTGAACTTAGATCCCAGTATTATAGATGTGTATATTACCATTGAGCCTACTTCTGATCTTATTACTGTAAATGTAGCAGATAATAAAGATCAAATCCAATAGTGGATTCTGGTTTCAGACTGTACTTTCCATAGAGACATTGGTTAGAAGGTTTTAAGAAAATTGATGGACGAGAGGTGGTTATGGGAAATAACATAGCTTGTAGAGTAGAGGGCATTGGTAATGTGACATTGAAATTTGATAATGGTTATATATATACCCTTGAAATGGTTAGATATGTTTCTGAGTTAAACAAGAACTTGATTTCAATGGGAGATTTAGATGACATAGGTTTACATGGTGGAATTGGAAATGGTTTATTGAAAGTGATGAAAGGTTCTCTTGCTATTTTCAAAAGCTGTAAAAGGAATGGGATCTATGTTACCAAAGTTGAGCCAGTGTTTGAGATTTATGCTGAGTCTTCCAATGCTGAACTTGATGCTGCCTTAAAGTGGCACAAGAGAATGGCTCATGTTAGTGATAATAGTCTTCAGATTCTTCACAAGAAAGGTGCTTTTGGAAATGACAGTTTGACTAAAGTTCCCTATCGTGAAAACTGCACCTTGGGAAAGAAGCACATGTTGCATTTCAACACTGGAAAGTATAAGTCCACTTCTATTTTAGAATATATCCATTCTGACCTTTAGGGTCCCTCATCTACTATCACTTAAAGATGAAATAAGTATTTCTTATCCTTGATTGATTATTATTCTAGAAAGGTTTGGATTTATTTGTTGAAACACAAGTCTGAAACTTTACAGAAATTTAGAACCTGGAAACTGTTAATAGAAAATCAGACTAGTAAGAAAATTAAAATCCTCGTAATTGACAATGGTTTGAAATTTTGCAATATTGAGTTTGATCAGTTTTGCAAAGAAGTTAAGACAAAGGACTATTCCTTATACTCCTCAATAAAATGGAGTTGCTAAGAAGATGAAAAGAACTATTTTAGATAAGGTTAGATGCATGATGGTTAGCTCTGGTGTTCCTAAAGTTTTATAGGGAGAAGCTGTAATGACAGCTTATATATAGTTAATAGTACTCTTGATGATAAGACACCTGAAGAGTTGTCGTCTGGTACTATTTCTTGGGTGTGCTGTATATTCACAACAAATTATTGGGAAGCTAGAACTTAGAGCACATAAATGTGTTTTTCTGAGTTATCCTGATGGGGGTAAAAGGTTACAGACTATAGGTCAGGGACTTAAGGGGTTCAAAATAATTACCAGTAGGGATGTCATTTTTAATGAAACTGACATGCCCTGTTTGAGAAGTGATGACTTAAACAAAGCTTCTAATGATGGTGAGAATGGTATGACCAAGTTGTAGTTGGACCTACAAGATACATGAGGTGCTAGATAATTAACAACTAAATAGAGATAGAGTTGGGATAGAGATTCGGGAGCCTTTAAGATACAGAGACTATCTTTCGCTTGTTGTTCTCTCATACAATGATCTCGTTTTTAAGGAACCAAAGTCCTATGAGGAAGTTGTTTGTTGTAAACAGTCAGGAAAAATTAACTTGCAGCCATGAGGGATGAAATGAATTCCTTGGTGATAAATAAAACTTGGTTATTAATTCCAAAGCCTCCACGTAAGTCACTTGTAGATTACAAGTGGATTTATAGTATTAAGGAAGGTAATACTGAGAAGATGCCTCTTAGATTTAAGGTTAGGCTTGTTGCTAAAGGTTTTACCCAAAAACACGTGATTGATTATAATGAGATATTTTCTCCTATTGCTAAGTATACTACAATAAGAATTATAATTGCTCTTGTTACTCATTATGATTTTGAACTTGAACAAATAGATATTAAAACGGCTTTCTTACGTGGTTATTTAGATGAAGTGATTTATATAAAGCCACAAGGTTTTATTGAAAAATCTAAATTTGATCATGTGTGTCACCTAAAAAAAATCCTTGTTTGGCTTGAAACAATCTCCCAGGCAGTGGTACAAAAGGTTTGACACTTTTGTTACATCTATAAGATTTATTAGAAATGCATTTTATCATTGTTTATACTCCTAAATGAATGATGAAAATGCTGTAACTATTTATTTGCTCTTATAAGTGGATGACATGTTAATTGAATAATTGGTATTGACATTTGTGATAGAAATGGAATAAAAAGATCATTAAGTTCTGAATTTGAAATGAAAAATTTAGGACATGTAAAATGAATCCTTGGAATGGTCATTGTTAGAAAAGGTCTAATAAGATATTAATTTTGAAACAAATTGCCTATTTGGAAAAGGTTCTGTCGAAATTTTACGTTAACTCTAAATATGTTTCACTGCCTCTTGCAAGTCATTTCAAATTAAGTAAAGATCAATGTCCTATAGATGAATCTGACATTAGATATGTGGAAAAAGTTCCGTATGCTAATGTTGTGGGTCAGTGATGTATGCTATGATTTGCACTAGACCTGATATTACACATACTGTTAGTACATTTAGCAGATTTTTGGCAAATCCAGGACCTAAACATTGGACTGCTTTAAAGTGGCTTTCGAAATATTTGAACGGGTCGTCATATTTAGGATTATCCTATAGTGATTTTAAAGAGGGTGTAGTATTTAAAGGTTTTATAAACTCTAACTTTGCAAGTGATAGGAATAATAGAAAATCTACTATTGCTTATATGTTTATTTTGTGTGGGACATGTGTGAGTTAGAAATCCGAACTTCAGCCTATTGTTGCCCTTTCTATTACTGAAACTGAATGTGTTGCTACTACAGAAGCTGTAAAAGAAGATTTGTGGTTAAAAGACCTATTATTTGAAATAAATGAGCTTAAGAATAATATTGTTGTATATTCAGATAGTCAGAGTGCTATACATTTGTGTAAAAATTCAGTGTTTCATGAAAGAACCAAACATATTGATGTTAAATTGCATTTTATAAGAGATATTGTTTCTAAAGAGGCCTTGTTCCATGAGAAAATTGCTACACAATATAATTCATCTGATATGGGGACAAAGGTACTACCTCTTACCAAATTTAAATCATGTTTCCAAGTGTTGAACATTGATGCTGGATAAGTTTAATTTGTGGAGGTAATAAAACTTGATGCAATTTTGGAGATGCATGGAAACTATGGCTGACTGTTAGATAACTGGATTGAGCAATACGCTACCTACATTACCATTGGCATCAAGGTGAAGATCTATTGCATTGTGATGCCATATCCAATCCATTTATTAGGCTATGATAAAATGTCATATCAGCCCAACTTACTATTACCCAATAACATCTGCTGAAAAGGCCTAGTGAAACCTAGCCTAATAGCAAGCTCCAAGTTTGATCTCGCATTTCAGTTGTGCGACTTTGAGTTACCTTGGTGTGAGAAGTTGCAAGTTGCTTTCAGCTGTTGATCTCTTTTCTAATCTACGATGGGGCTGGATAGTATAATTGTTGTGTATGTATGTATCTGAACCCTAATTTATTCGATCATTTTCATCTTTTGTGTGATGGTTTTCTCCGAGAGAGTTCCTTGTGTATAATCTCTGTTCATCTCCCTTTTCTTTCTACTTTCTTTTCTAGTTGGATGAATCTTTGAGTTTTCGTAGTGAGATTAGAAGTTTGAGTGTTCTTCTTTTATGGGAGAGTGAATCGATTGTGGTGGAGTTGAGTTCTTTTGGTTCATAGAAGTCACTACAACTTGTCTGGTTCTTTGTGAGGGTTATTCGGTGAATCTGAGGTCTCTCTTGATACAGATGGGTACAATAGGTTGATTGAAGTTTTGATGTTAATTGGTTGGATTTCGAGTTTGTAATATTCTGAAGTATTCTTCGATCTATTTAGATCTTGAACGATTTTGTATAATAACAAGTTTTAGAAATATTCCAATTGTGGTCAAGTAAATCACCCACAAAATATTACTCAATATTATCAAATATCATGCCATAATATATTCTCCAATATTAACAATTATCCTTAAATATCATCAAGTATCTCTCTTCTCCAACACAATCGAATTGAAAAATCAAGGTCAAGGATTGTTTGATTAGAACTACTCACCATTCCAACATTATTAAACATGATATCTATTTGGCCATATTTCAGGACCGTCAAATACACCATGTCCTTGACTTGCTCTTCGTTGTTAACATCACCGATCTAAGTCAATGGATTTCACCACACTTTCACCTTTCTCATCTTAGATATTGGCAATTACCACAACCAGTGCACCGTGCTAGACGAATAGACGCGCAGTGGCTTCCCCTATGTCGTTGGCTCCACTGTTGACTAGCAATTTTGCCTTACAGCTTTCTTGAGAGCAGCATTGATTCAGATTCTGTCATTTTGTGATCAAAATTGGTGATGGAGAAGTAGATGGCTTATTCTATTCACCTCCACCGCTGAGATTTTATAGGCTTTTTCTAGAAAGTACGAATAAAATTATGTGATTTTAACTTTGTTTGGGGGGATTAGAGATTATTCAAACTAGCTAGGTAGGCCAATTCTGTATTTGCCAATCACATCATTTTCTTGGACAATTATGGTTTGTTCAGTAAGGGAAACATAGACAATCAAGCTTTATGTGGCTCGACTATAGACGGTACAACTAATCGTTTAAACTCATGAAAAAAAATATCTTCGTCAACATTCTACCACCGCTTTAGAAATGATCACATCTTATACATGCAATCATCTAGAAATTCATCAACCACTTGTATAATATTCACTCATTTTTTATATGTATTTTGGAGTAGTCCAAGTATTAGTTTTACATTTACCTAATTATCGCGTTTTATTTTAATTAGGTTCTTTATATTAGTTTATATGCGTTTAGGGACCAATTCATGCAATTTCAATTAACATTAGTAGGTCTTTAAGTTAAAGCCACAAAGTGTGTTGAATTTGACTTTTGATTAATTAATAAAATTTATGTTGCGTTTTCTCAATTTTCGTAAGTTATTGGATATTTTTTGGAATTAATGAATTTTCAATAAGAATCAATTTTCAATATTAGTACGCGAATCGATGAATCTTGATTTTCAACTTTTTGATATTCTTGTAAAGAATTAACAAATACTTGGTTGTATTCATCATTATCGTCAATTTCTCGCTTTTGATTTAATTAATTTAACTTAATTATTCAACATAAAATGAAGAGTCAATAACCCTATAGCAACTCTTTTTTTTTTTACCAATAATTATAGCAACTAAAACATTAATCAAATAAGTATAAAACACTTGACTTGGTACACGCCAGCACATATGTAGCTATCAAACACCTAGGGCGTGTTCGATCGTACTTAAAATTCAATTAAAATTGAAAATATAGTCGTTATTGGGTCTCACTCGTCTAATAAAAGTCAACAATAACGGCTTTTTCAATTTTAATTCGATTTTAATCTCTACCGAACACGCCCTTAATGTTCATTATTGGGTCTCACTCGTCTAACGAAAGTCAACAATAACGGCTAATTTTTCAATTTTAATCCGATTTTAATCTCTACCGAACACGCCCCTAATTTTTAAGCATAAAATTGTTTGTACAGGGAAAATTGTCAAGGAAATAGTCAGGTGCTGACGTGGTGAATTTTTATTGGCTGTTATAAAACATTATTTTTTTTGTTCAAACCAGCCCCTGTTTGTTATCTATTTTATCAAACATTGTTTGCTACAGTAAACAATCTCCATCACATTGTTCAAAACTGCTGCATATCTTGTGAATAGAACACATTCTAGTGCTTTAAATTTCGAAGTCCCTGAAACTATGTGGTCTAAAAATCCTGTTGACTAGTCTCATTTAAAAATATTTGGTTGTGCTGCATNATATCTTGTGAATAGAACACCTACTAGTGCTTTAAATTTTGAAGTACCTAAAACTGTGTGGTCTAAAAATCCTGTTGATTATTCTCATTTAAAAATATTTGGGTGTGCTGCATATGCTCATCAAAATATTGAAAAATTAGAAACTAGATCACTTAAATGTGTTTTCTTGGGTTATGGAGAAAATGTTAAGGGTTATAGACTATGGGTTAAAAATGAAAAGTGCTATAGGGTGATTGTTAGAAGAGATGTTATCTTCAATGAATCTATTATACCATGCTTAGAAGGTAAGGAAAATAATTTGAATAAAAATGATGTTCAAATTGAGGCGGAG
>CAIGRT010055472.1:0-10826 GCA_903798405.1 Fraxinus platypoda | reverse complement strand
TTTAGGTAGTGATTTTTTTTTTTTTACACATTTCAAATGATGAATGGAAATCGAACCATGCTATCAAATTCTTTTTATTGCGTCAGACCCATGTTGATTTTATTTCGCTTTCTTATACTTGTCAATTTTCAGATTTTGTTATGACTAGAAAAAGATTTGAGCATTTGTGAAAGTGAAATCCAGATGTCCATGTAATGATGTCATAGGTACCAAAATGAGTAAAACTTAGCAAATTATTGACGTCTTTTATAGCTTTATACACTGCGGTAATGATGTCATAGGTACCAAAATAGGTTGCAAAGATGATTTTCAGTAGCCTCTGTCCACATATCTTCCATAGTAGGATGAATTTTTTGTTTTGAGTTCTTCGTTTCCCTTCTTTGCAATTCTACTTATTTCGTTTCATAAACATTTTCCTTTCACTATATTTGATGAAAATATCTTCTCACCATCTCACAAACAGATAAAATAAGTCTTCATATTATTAACAAAACATGTTACTCTAAATGCCTCTTGATTATTCAGTGTTCTGTCATATTTAAACTTTGTGTATGATGTAATGCAAATTCTATATCCAATGCTAACCTAACCTTAACAATAATAGAATCCATGCATCACAAGGACCAAAACTAGTATATTATATAAGCCTTAAAGTCAGTAGCCCAAAAGCTAAACTCAACAACTTGAATAGGCGTGTGATTTGTCCCTTTCTATCTAAATAGACAAGTTCTAACACCCTATCCACCGAGTTGAGATGCACATCGATAGGAATTGACTTTACAAGGATTTGAACCCAATTGACCGAGCACGATTTAAAGCAAATCGATAAGGATGAGACAATGTTGGGTGAGGATACCAAGCATGGGATCTAATCGACTGTGTCCTTTACCTTATGGATGCTTTAAAATGCTCTAGCATTATGTTCCATTCATTGAAAAATTATTTGTGTCATTGACATCATTCAATCAAAGGTTGGTTGAGCTTATCAAACAAGGGCCTAGAGACTTTGGGGGAAGGAATTATGACTGCCTACCAATAGTTGAAACTCAATCGAGAGATGTTTCGACTTATATTCCTACTAAGTCATCAAATCACTCTTTGTTTTTATGTTGGATTGATTATTATAACAAGACGACTCAAGTGCGCATTTTCCTGCTACGTAATGTTCCATAAAATTATATTTATAATTTTTAGCAAAGAAAGAAAAAATATGAAAACAGATATAAATAAATAAATAAAATAATAAGCAGCACAAATCAAAGAGGAAATCTTGGAGAAATATAATTGTAAATATATAGCGAAATTAAAAAATTATAGTGCTATGAAGTCGAAATAATGAAAAAAAAAAATTAACTGTCGACAGATGTAAAGATGTAAAACGAGGCATAAAACTTGAAGATCCATGGGAGTTGGTACATGGTTATTGTTAAATTCAAATTATAATTGGCAATTTCTAAATTTATAATTGACAATTTTCTTAGTCAAAATCATGTCCTAATTGAATTGTATTAGGAGTTTCAAAATAAGAGTTATTGAGTCCTACTTATAACAAAATAGCTGGATTGGTAGTATAGGTCTTAAAGAAGTCCAAGGTGTCCAAGAGGATCACATATGATCATTGGAATGTAGTTAGAAGTTAAAGAAGTGTAGAAGTGTTGCTCAAATCATGCTCCAGATTCTCAGTTACAAGTTGCAACGCATTTTTCACATAGAAAATATTCAAATTTGGACAAGGCTATTCTTAAAAGAATTGTAACCCTTTGAGTTAGCTTTTCAACACAATTTGAATCACCTCAATTGAATATCGAGAAAGAAAGTCATAATGAAAATACTGACAACTGCTCAGATGTTCACTAACATAGCGCTCGAGCGATGTGGTTATCCGACGAACAGTAATATTCAATTTTCAAGTTCATTTTAAGTTCATTTTCATCCAAACACCACCCATTATAAATATACACCCTATGAGANACCCATTATAAATATACACCCTATGAGATGTCCAAAAGTGTGTTGAATCATATTTTTCCATAGAGATCATTCATTCATTTGAAGATTCAAAACACATTCATTGATTCTAAGATTCAATCACCATATTATTTGAGCCGTAAATTCGTACGAACTTTGATTTGTTGATCAGACATATTGTTTCACATTAAACCACTGCTCAAAACACACAAAGATCGTTTGATCAAACACCAACCCTAAGAACAAGGAGTTCTTGATTTAATCCACCGAAGATAAATTGATACCAGAGGTCGGGAGCTATTGTAGAAGCACAAATTTAGGAGGACTAGGTGATGTACCAAGAGTCGGATCTAGTGTCAGGAGCACGTAGTTCGAAGGGTTAAGATATAAACCAAGAGTCGGGATTTTTTTAAAGGAGTTCACCTCTAGTAGGATCAAGAGAGACTGCAGGAATTGATGTCAGAAGTTCTACATGGTAGACGGGTCTGGATCGTACTGTAAGTTTGTTTCGATTTATAGTAGATTATTGACAGCAAAGTGTCCGAAGTGTTTAACTAGTTGGGATTTTTCTGTGATCATTTTCTTTTTTGTTCTTTACCAACCACAGGGTAGTTGAACTTGCTTGAGTAATCACCTAGAAATAATTAAAAAGTCTTGTTGCTTTTAATTGTGTAATTCTGCACGTTGGGTCAAAATGTTCGATAAATTTTGAACTTTCAGTTATCAATTCTTTGTCGAGATATCAATTCTCTAATAATGACGCCTTTATAGTTGAAGGTCCTCTTCAGGGACATATGAGGTTAGTCGTGAATAATGTAAATGAATTGGAAACCTGATGATAAATTGAGTAAAAAAGAGTCAGAGAAATATAGGAGGAACGAAGCGTGTTTGATTGATAATTATGAAGGTTGAGATCGATGGGATCCTTCATCCTTGCATTTTCTCTTATTCTTGACGACCAATTTAAAAAATTGGTGAATCAATCTTGTTAAGAGAAATTAGCTTCGGCCCACGCGAATCAACTTGGGCTCGATTGTGTTCCAAATATTTTTGTCCTTGTTGTGGCCCAATTATTGGGATTGCCTAATTGACGAAATCCCGCAAGTGCACAACATCATAGATCAATAATATAATGATGGATAAGATATCGTCTCATAGAGACCGTGTGTTTAACCTAGTGTTAATTTATACTAACTCTAATCAAATAGGCAAATTGTCTCGTTTAAGTTTATACTAATTATCTAACTAAATTCACTAATTAGAAATTAAGAAAGCTTTTGTAAGATCGATTTAAGCACGCACTACGACTTCGAATCCTCATTTATTAATCCATTTTAATACAACTCAATACCATGACAATATTTATTTATTCTTGTTGATCAATGTTCATAATTCATTTAATAATATCTCTCGAGTAGAATTAAACATATCCTCTTATGTGACCTCCATATATCTATAAAGAATGCGAACATGAATGAGTGCATTAAAACGTTAAAATGCCTATTGAAATCATACATTATATAGTGGTATATCTATATCGTCCATTGTCCTCACAACAATTATTATAACGTGCTATCTTTCTCAATATTTCTATCGAAATTAACAAAAATCACAGTTTAATCCAATTAGTCATGACCATGTAATTGAAAAACATTTAACCCTGCAGCAATCATCCAAGATAAGCATATATTGAGTGTCAAAGTATTGAAATTACAAATGGTTCATCTATGTCTAAGCGATTGAAAATCTAATATAGCTTTATAAAGTTACAAAAAATCACGCTTAGACGGAAAGACATCACCCAGATTTGGGACACATGAAGAAAAAAAAGGAGAAATCACGAAATCTTGAATCTCTTCAATTTTCCTAGTTAACCTCCAACTACATCTTCCTCTTCTTTGCCCAAAAACCAAGATTTAATCTTCAAATCTTGGATTTCTTGTATCTTTGCCTCTTGATTTCTCCCAAAACATTGATAAATGGTCTCCCTTGATTTGCAATAATTGATGTATTATATGATATTAGAGGTATCCCGCAATGTTGGCAGACGTTCTGTATTTATAAAGACTGAAATTAGGTCAAAATCCGCGCTTAGAGTGACTGCCATAAAAAGTTAGACACTAAAACTGAATGTCTTGTGTGCCAAGGATATACATGTGCGGTTGCACAAGCATAATGCATGCGGTCACACATGCAAATTAAACTTCACTCGCTGGTGTCAAACATGACGTTTTAATCGCACGATACATTTCTACAAGCTGTTCTTTTGGTGGCCAAGTTTCTTGGTTTGCTCCACTTGAGTCCTTTTCTCATGCAATTCCAGCCCTTCATCTTCCCATTCCATCCAATTTAGTTCATTTAATCTTCAATCTTTATTCCTTGGTCCGAATCAACTTTTAGATATTTTTAATTTAATCGCTGAACTTTGGAATTCATCATTTTTAGCTTTTCTTTGGCCGATTATCACTTCTTTTGTTTTAAAGTCATCCAATTCTGAATATGTAGAAATTACACGTATAACTATCGAATAATTATAAATATGTACCACATAAATTGGTGTTTAATGCTAGTGGTGTTAAGTTGTAGTACTCCTCATATTATCAGGTTGTTCAACATGTTGACAATTGGGCTTTCGACTAGCCCTGCTCGCTAGTCCAGAGTTTGACCCAGGTTGCATCAACTCACATGTTAACACCAGATAAATATATAATAAAGCCACTGAAAATAAATTTTGAACAATCATGTAACACAAACAGGCTAAAAAAGGGGGGTCAAAAATATGGGAGACACATGTAGACACATGATTGGACAGTTTTAAAAAAAAATCCAAACAGGTGCTGCCAAGTCAGTATGTCCATCATTTCCCTGTTTTTGAGTCTGTTCAATCATCATTATTCAATTTTGAAATCCTCAAACAGAATTTCAAATTCAAAATGTAAATAAAATATCCATCACAAGCAAATGGTCTTACATAGTAGTTTCCAATTAGCAATTAAGCAAAACAACATCAAATACTCAATTAAGTCCTGCACAAGGAAATATTGAGCACATAGAAGAACAAACTAATTATTTTCAACAAATTCCACCAAAATCCAAGTGTCGAAACCATGGTGAAGTTCTAGAGTGCATACATTGTACTTAACAAAGTTTAGTACAGAAGCATCGATGGCGGAAACCATGGCATTTTCCACCAGAGAAGCCTTCATTTCGGCAAACAAGCGCGCAGTTGTGATCGCCAAGGCAAGCACCCTTAAACCCATGGCTCCTTGATTCGCAAACTCTTGCTTCTGCTCCGGGCATTGTCACTTCTGTGTTCATCAAAACGAAACAAGAAAAAAAATTACAAATAAAAATATACGAGAAAATTACGTACTAGAAGAACATGGCGGAAGTACATATAGTTGGCCTACAAGTATCATAACAAAATTGCTTAATAAACTGCCTAGCTAGCAAAACATGTATGATATATGTACATTTGAATAGAAAGATGTCCAGATCACGTACATATACCAGACACGCGTAAATATAATTATACACATCTAATACAAGCACGAAATGTACACATCTATTATTGAAATCAATTATAAAATAGCAAAATTAAATACATATCTACTAATGCGAAGGGTTCTAAGCCAAAAAAATAAAGGCATGGAGCTGTAGATTACTAACATGTTTAACTAAGTTCAAAAGCTACTTAAAAGTAACTTTTCTAAAAATGTATATCATATTTTTTTCTAAAGATTACTTATAAATAGCTTTTGAACTTAGTCAAACGTGTTATTAGTTGAGTGCTTGGACCCCAAATCATTTCATAACATTGTAGTCTTTACAGTTTTGCTAGACAATGTTATGCATCTTTCCTGTATGTGAATTATATTCTGTTATGTATAATATAACCTGACTATGACTTAAGCTGTTTGAACAGGGCCACGTAGGCCCTTTTCATCTAGCAGGGTCCATGACTTAACTAAGGGTAAGACCATCGTCCTCTGAGAGCATGCTAGATCGTACTTAAAAGTAACTTTTTAAGTGTTTGCAACGCTTATGCTACACAAATAGAATCCAAAAACACTTGAAAAGACGATTTTAAGCACAACCAAACATGCTATATCTCACATAACTATGTGGGAATATATACTCCTACAGATGATGATTTTTTGCTAGATTAAGATATTACTCAAATTCAAAATGCACACATCTCACAAGTGTATCAAACATGTGTAAATAACATGTTATATACACATATCTAACACACGCGCAAAAAGTATACATCATGTTAATTGAGTAAATCCATACCACATGGACCATAGCACTATAGATTAAGATTAGAGTCTTCACAGTATGGCTACATATAGTGCTATATATTTCAATGAACTGCTTGAATCCAAATCTCAAATCATTTACTTCAAGAATTAGAGTCTACATCTAGCAATACTTTCGCTACTCCAAATTTGAAAAACCATCAATTATACATTGTTCAAAAAGTCATCTTATTAAATAATAGGTCTCTTTAAATAATGTTGGTTGAACATTCAAATTTGATTACATTTTAGCCAAGCAGTAAATAATGTAGTATTTGCATGCACATTGACTGTGTTAAAAACTTAGTGGTTTGTGTATTAATTTAAATTTATGTACAAATCTATTTCAAGCCCAGAATAGATTGTCTTTTCCACCTATCAAAACTACTTTTTTTAGTTCCAAAAATGTTTACTGGAGTTTGCCAAGAACTCTAGTTTTAAAACGTTCAAATTTTTTTATGTTTTGGTGAAATATAGACCAGGCAAAACTGATACGTCTACTCGCAATCACGGCCAAGATGGGTCGATTCTGATATCGTGTTGGAAGTAAAATTTTGAACAAAATGATGCAAACTAAAACTAAATATTAAGATCAAATGAAGCTATAAGAGCAGAAAACTTACGGGAAACCAAGACAATGAGAAGCAGAAAGAAAATGCCAAATACTTTCCTCTCCATATCAGAATTATTCTTAACTTACTTTGCTTGAGTTTATACAAGTAAAAAAAGGAGTCTTTTACTGGATATATAGGCGAAGAAAAGCAAAGAAGTATGGCTCAAAACCAGTAATATGATAATTTATTATGCGAGGATTCACGTGCAGTACCATGAATGCACCCCTGCAAATGTTACAGTTTTTGTGTCACGAGAAATAGCTTTGAAATTCGATATGGAGCATGGGTTTGCTTGGCTTTCGAATCAGCTCACATGCTTATGCAGGAATGCACAACTTTTGTCGTGGATTGTTGTCCTTGTTGCTTTTCAGAATTCATCCCACTACTTCCATCTGCATCTGTCTTCGAATTTAATAGTCGATTAATATTATTGTATTTGTATAATTGGTTCAAAACATACAAATGAAAGGTATCCCACACTGAAGAAGATAAGTTATAAAAATGACTTGCTTGGATAGTATTAAACTTCATTGAAAAGGGTAATTTAGTAGAACACATCTAAGCTACAACCTAGACTAGCCTTGACAAACCACAAGGGAGACGAGAAGGGTGACGTATAATGCATGTCCCCAAGAGCATATAGGCGGTTAGAGGCACAGTTCGCATGTATGCATTACTAAAAGAGGCCTTACAGTTTTAGGAATTTCAAAATGGAACTAACCTTAGGCAATGACTAGTACATTGTTCACATGTGAGATGGCAAGATGATCGGAGATAGCCAGATTGTGGAAATTGGGCATGTGTAGCATATTACGAGGAGTGTCAACTGTCCTACTATGTTGACTAGAGGGACAAAACTATTCAAGATTGTTAAGTATGAGTAGATGAAAGGGAGTGACCTATCGAAATGTGATGACACCTATCACATGTACACGTATAGAAAGGTCACATATCATACCTGTAGGGTGTCTAAGATAAAATGATAAATCTAAATGTCCATATTAAGCTGTGTAAAAGATGCAACATTTTATGGAAAAGACGCATAAAGCATAGACATAGACACCCCTCGATTAATTATAGCATCACAATACAATTGTGAAAAGTAATTGTCACCTTTTTGTATCACTAAATAAGTTTTTCCTTGATTATTATTTATTTTTTAGGATAAAAGAAACCTCACTCAAAATTTATCAACCTAAATCACAGAAGAAATCAATAAGTGATTACAATAAGTCCATCTACAATATCTATTATCTAAAGTTGCAGAGGACAATAGCTGTGGGCCGCCTTATTTCCACCTCTTAAGTATAAAGCGACAAGAGCCAACGCTCTACTATTCAGAGTCATACTAAAATCATCTTGTAAGCACTTTACCACCCATAACAAATCACATTCCACACCCACAAGCTCACTCCAGGTCCTTGGCGAGAAGAAGCACGTCCACATATAACAAACTCCTCTTCATCCTCCACCGAAGGGTGGCCTAAAATACGTCTCGACTATGCTGCTGCCACCATTCCCCTATCATCCCTGAACACAGCCCCAGTCCCAAAACTTTTCATCCCCAGTACTAGCATCCTTCATCCTTCCCCCACCCCCCGGTGATTTCCACTTAATCTGTCCACCCAATCTCGCTCTACCCCCATGTCGACTAGACTCATAAGCTGTCCTCCCGCACCAACCTGACTATACAATCAACCAAGAGAGCTGCCCCTAGTTGCCTCCTACCTCAATGCACCACCTTGTTTCGATCCTCCCATATCAGCCACAAAAGGCAGTCCACTAGGGCTAAGTCCATTGCAAATGTTTGTGGAAAATATTGATCATCAGCACTTTGATGGAATGTCCGCCCCCCCCTACAATCTTCCACACCTCCTTTTGCCATTCTGCAATTACACAAATCATGGATATTAGTTTCCTCCATCTCGCAACTCACACACTTCCCACTCCCACGGACCTTCCTCCGGTGAAGAACCTCGTGAAAAATACTCCAAAGGAAGACACGGACCTTCTAAGGCAGCTTAAGTCTCCATATACACTTCCACCATCCTCTCATATTGAGTGAACTCAATTCTGCCCTAACAAACTCCTCCCATAACAACAGCTGATATCTACTTCACACGCTGAGAATATTGCTCGTACCTCATAGTGCCCAATCTTTTAATCTGGCATGCTGCAATTTCTAAAGAAAATTGGCAAAATCAAACCACTGTCTGTCAAGACAAAAACTCTCCCCACCTTCTCCTAATCACATCTGCTTGAAGGTAAGAACAGCTCACAGACTCGCAAATCCTCCCCCCTTTGGGGCTGAGTTCTGCCAAAAAGAATAGGACTGCATTATCCACAGATCGTAGAATATTTTCATCGATTCTCAATCCCCAGTTTTCCACCTAAGCCATTTTGGAAAGGTTCCTTGCCCTAAGTAATGTTTTGCCCCGGTGAGCATCCATTGAGATTTCTAGCTAAGAGAAAGGTCCAGACTAACAATATTAACTCTTAAGAACTCGTCTACAAGTGATACTACATAAATAGGCATCTCACTTGCTTTGCTAATAAGGTCTAATTGAACTATCTCAAATCCCGAAAACCCAAGCCTCCAAATTCCTTAGTCAAGCCCGAGTTTTCAGCCATTCCACCCATGCAATCCTCGACTTACCCTCACATCTCCAAAATGGTCTATTATTGGATATAAAATCTTTATACAATAGACTCTGGTAAGCGAAAACTATTCATTAAGTATGTCAGTATGGCTTGCAGCACAAACTTAAAACTTATCCCATGCGCCAACTCCTAACCCTCTTTCATACCCTCTCCTTAAACAAGGCAAAAGTTTTTTTCTTTTATATCTCCCAACCACAGATGGAAGACCAAGATATTTATCATTTTTTTAATAACCGTGGGTGTCTGGGCCAGCTTGCGCGCACCTCGACTAATTCCACGAGACTCTGAAGTTTACGGCTGGGTACTCACCTCGGTGGTCCTGAAGTTTATCATAAGCACTGCATGCTATCCATGTTGTCAAATTAATGACTAGTACAATCAAAAGAAAGAAAATAAGAATGATGATGAAGCGAGGTGTGCCGTAGCAAGTCTCCTTAAGACAGATTCATCCCATGCACTGGTGCAACGGGATAATTGGATGTCTGTCTTCCAAAATATAACGCTTCTTCCAAAGTAGATATTGCACTATACCAACCTTGTCGGTCAAATCAAAGTGTAGACAATTTTCTTCTTGAATGGAATAGATATGAATTAAAAACTCGAACGGGTTTAGACATAGAATCGAGTCCTTGTGAATGGGCAAAGCAAGGTGCTCTTATTTTATGACAGTAGGGACTATTAACTTTATTTCTGAAAATAATTCGAACGTAATTTTATTTCGGCACAATAAAAGGAATAGAATTTTTGAAGAGAGGAGAGAAATAGAAATCAATAATAATTTAAATTTATTTGGCATAGGAAAAAGTAGAACTAAAGGTCTCTATTTTAGATTTTCACGTGACTTGTTGAATGGTTTCATCTCTTAACATAGACCACATCTTTTCACATTAAATGGTGTAGTATACATCCTATCAAATGGTCATGACTTTTCATCATACACCTTTTCAATAATCTCATCCATTTTAAGCAATATGACTCTTTATATGCATCTTTTACAATTGAAGAGGCACCTATTGGAGACATATTTCAATTCACATTATAAATAATTCCAATTATTTCAACAACCCAAACATGTACTTCCTCTATCCGCCTCTTCATGTTTAGACTAAAAGTAACTGCCAACTTCTTCAAAGTAACTCTCTGTCCCGAGGCTTTGTTATAAGCTCTGATGCTTGGACTCTTCAAAATAGTTGGAGTACCCATGTTGGACACGACACGACATGGGTATGAGTATGGGATGTGTCCGAACCTTCAAATTTCAACCGGACACTTCGTCGTTTTT
>CAIGRT010055431.1:0-11335 GCA_903798405.1 Fraxinus platypoda | reverse complement strand
AAAAAAAATGTCAAACACACAAAAGGAAGTCAATCTGACCAACATAATCCTGATTCTTATTTCTATTTAAGTTTCGATTTCTATTTCTGTTCAGAAAATGACGACACCTAGGCCTTATGTATCCTAACTCACTGCAATGAAAACATGTAGGGATAAACCTAGGACAAAAGGTATGTGATCGCTGATGTCTATTCCTAGGTTGGCAGGTCTTACGTTGTCTAGTAGGCCTTTGACCTACATATCCCTTATAAATGCTCGCTAATATGGGAGGAACTAGGCTATAAATGTATTCGCCTGCCTCCTAGAAGATGCTTTAAAATTTTCAACTTATACATTTATCCCTAGATGGAAGAACTAAACAACAAAGCCACAGTGAGAGATAAGCTGCTATTTCTAACTTTTCTTCTTCTTCCATAGATAAAGATATTGACAAATCGTTCAAATAACTTCGTTCCCTACGAGAAATATCTCTCGGCTTGTCAACAACCAAATGCGTTCATATTTTCTTTGATGACGCCTCTTGAATAGATTTAGATTCATGTCATTCTTATAATTTTTGTTTTGTTAAGGATTATGGGCACAACTATTCTCATGAAACCAAAAATCAATCCAATCTTCATGACTAATGCAATCAGATTCAGTCGCAGTGGCAATCAATGCAAGAAAATTAAGGAGACAAAAAAAAGACTTGAGAAAATGATCTGCCAACTCTGAAAGACTTGAGACTACTTCTTCATAATAATAACCCAGATTAAATGCCCACTTATCTCACGGATGTCCCAAAGATAAATACTAATTTCACCACCTCCAGTCACATAGGTGTTGGTTTCTAGACACCAAACCTCACAAAGAGCTCTGTCAATAGAGTTTGGACATTGATAATTTTTTGTAGCAGAGTTGATTGTAGAAACGAACTCGAGAAGATTCCTTTTAAGAATGAGGTTTTGGACACATGAAGACCACTCCCAAAACTTTAGAAGAAAAGAAATCTCTCCGGTGCACTCCCCATCGTGTTTATTTATTGTCAATCATTTCACAAATTATGGCCCTTGGGATACACTCCATATTTTGGGAATGATGAGGCAGAAGACACGAAAAGGAAAGATGATTGCTTGAATGGTTGGACTTGGCAACTTCTAAATTATTGTGACATTCACTAACGGTGGAGATATGCAACTTCGACAAAGGCTCTAGGATGTCAGAAGAAGGATTTGTCGTAGGCTTATGAATGTTAAGTTTAAGTTCACCCTGTATGCCAGGCTGCGCTTGAGACTTCACATCAATATCTTTGAAATGAAGTTAATTCTTGCCTTGATTTTTATGCTCAACGATTTCGTGTATATTAGACTACACTTTATTATTAGAGCTTGTTCAAGTCATTTCTACAAAAAACAAAAAAAAAAAAAAAAGAAAATTAGTAAACAAAAAATATATATAAAAAAATTAATGGGCAGTAAATCTTTAAATTCGTTCACTATTCAAAATTATGAGTCTCCTAAATATGTAAATGGCCTCAACACAAAATGCCTTGGACGGTCGAATGAGTCGATCCTTGGTCCTAACACAATGTGCCTTGGACAATTGAAAGAGTCGGTCATTGGTCCTTAACACAAAGAGTCTTGGACGATCGAATGAGCCGATTCTTGGTCCCCAACACAAATTGTCGTAGACGATCAAAATAGTCGGTCATTGGTCCACAAGACAAAGTGCCTTGAACGGTCGAAGGAGTCGATCCTTAGTCCTCAACACAAAGTTTCTTGAACGGTTAAATGAACTGGTCCTTGGTTCTCAACACAAAGTGCCTTGAACAGTCAAATGAGACAGTCCTTAGTCCTCAACACAAAGTGTCTTGAATGGTAAAATGTGACAGTCCTGGTCTTCAATGTGCACGAAAAAGTTTGAAATTTTGAGTCTGTTCATAAGCAAAAAAAATTCTGAACTCCTAAAATAATTGCAGCACAAAAATTTAAACTCTACACGAAGAAAATCTCAAACCTCAAAATTCTTGATTTGATTCAAAAGTTGAATCCCTGAAAAAAAAAATTTAGTTTTGATTTTATTAAAATGATTTTACTAAAAATAGTCAATTAAATCAAATAAAAGTTAAAAAAAAAAAAAGTAAAGAGAAAAACCAAGTTTCTGCTAGTGGCAAAAACCATTTTGCCGCCATGGGTAGAAGCTAAGAAAATAATAATAATAATTAAAAAAATGAAAAAAAAGAAGAAAAAAATAAAATAAAATCGAACCAATCAATTAATTGGTTATGTGCAAAACCAAATTTTGGTTTCACACAGAAACTAACAATATAAAAAAAGAAATCAAAATGTTTTAACGAAAAAAAAAAGTAAAAAAAATAAAAGAAGAGAGTGAGAGATAACCTACGACGATTGGAGAGTTAATTTTTTGGAAAATACTAGATGTACATCACCATGTACATAAGGGTGTCCATTATGGACACCCGGCGCCTCCCTATTGGAGGGAGTACCGGTTGCAAAATTAACCTACTTGTTTCCAAATCTCATAATTTGTGCATATAAATAGGTAGCCCAACTTACCATCAAGGATATGAGGCCTATTAAAAATCAAATTAACTATGGATTTTTTGTATAATAATAATAATAATTCAAATTTAAATTCAAGATTTATTAATTTATTTTCATGATAGATAAATAAATCTTGAGGGGGCATTTGTAGATATAAAAAAATTAAATAAAATAATGGATTGAGACGATCTAAATAATTAGCCCAATTAAATTTATTAAATTAAAGTCTACCAAGACCCATATAATTCAAACACCCATTTCACTTTTCCAAAATTCATAATTACTCAATTATTTCTTTTAATAAAAGATAATTGTGTGGTTGCTAAATTGGTTACGAATTCCCCTATAAATAGGACCGAAGGTCCATAAAATTTGATAAGTGAAAGTGTAGAAGAAAATCACGAAGTGTTGAAGAAATCTCAAAGCCGAAGAAAGAGAAGAAATCCTCTCAAGCCTAAGTCTGGATAACAAGAAGAGGATCAAAATCTTATTCAAATCAAGCAAGTTCAAGAAGATAAAAGTCTTCTTCAAATCAAATCAAATTCAAGTCCAAGTCATGTAGTGCAAATCTAAGCCCCAAAATCCAAGTACCGAACAAGCCAACTTCTCAACAAATCTCGAAGTCCAGAATTCAAGCCATGTGGCCCCTCATCTTCAAATATTCAGATAATTAATCAAAGGATCTTGCAGTTTTGTAGTTACAAGAACATTAACATCCTCTTGTATTTCTCAAAAATACAATTTGTAACGATTTCTATATTTTAGTACAAAAATTTGTTGTACAATTTCATCAAAAGTAACTTGTATAGATTTTTCAACGACTAAAGTTCTTTTGTTATAGACTCTATAAGCTTTGCTAGTCGATGAATATCGTAGAAAGATTCCAATATCGGAATTTGAATCAAATTTTTCCAAATCTTATTTTGTGTTTAAAATAAAACATTTGTAACCAAATACTTTGAAATAACCAACATTTGGAATTCTATTTTTCCAAATCTCATAGGAAGTTTTTGTTTTCTTTCGACTAACTACAACTCTATTAACAATGTAGGAAGTAGTGTTAATGGCTTCGGACCAAAAGTAATTTGGTAAGCTATTTTCATTTAAGTATAGTCCTTGCCAGTTTTTGCAATGTACAAATTTTTTTTTCTATTACACCATTTTTTTGAGGAGTTCTAGGAGTCGAGAAATTATGTTCATATCCATTTCCATTACAAAAATTATCAAAAGAGAGACGATCAAATTTTCCACCATGATCACTTCTAATTGTTGTAATAGTATATCCTTTTTCATTTTGAACATTGTTACAAAAGTGTTTAAATGTATTCAAAGTTTCACCCTTTAAATTTAAATTTAGGACCCAAGTAAACCAAGAAAAGTCGTCGACATGAATGCATAATGTTTACCATTAAAGCTAGCGGTTCTAAAAGGTTCAAAAAGATTCATGTAGAGAAATTGTAAATGTTTTGTAGTTGAAGAGTATTGCTTGAGTTTGAAAGAGATTTTCACATGCTTTCCAAATTAGCAACGTCTTCTTCAAACTTCAAATTAGGCAAACCTTTAACAAAGCAATTTTTGAAATTTTTNAAATTAGCATCGTCTTCTTCAAACTTCAAATTAGGCAAACCTCTAACAAAGCAATTTTTGAAATTTTTTGAAAGAAGTTTCATGTTAACATGACCTAATCTTATATGTCATAATCAATTATCAACTTTCAAACTCGATAAACATTTTTCATCACTTTCAAACTCAATGTTTATAATATAAAAATCTTTACTTCGGCATTTAGAAGATTGAATTTAATCGTATTAGCACATGTGATTCCGTTTTTGATATATGGAATGCTTTAGAAGTTACACATTTGGGCACGAGCAAAGTGAAAGAAATTAAGATCAATCTTTTGGATAAAGAATTTGAAAACCTTTTCATGAAACAAAATGAACCTATTATCGATATTACTCGCTTCATGGATAGTGTTAATGGTCTCAAAGGATTTGATCGCATTTTTACTAATTGTGAGCTTGTAAGTAAATGCTTAGGGCACTATCGAAATATTGGAGCTCCTTAAGGATGTTGATAGAGAATATAAAAAATGTCAACTCATATCCATTGGAAGAGCTATATAGAACCTTGATGACTTATGAGCTCAACAATTCTAAAACTAAGGAGAATACGAGAAAAAGCAAAAAAGAATCGGAGGAGTCTCCTAAGTGCCAAATTGCTTTAAAATCGGCAATTGAAGAAGGAACTACAAGTGAAAATATGAGGGATGAAGATATCGATTATCTAATTCTTATTCTCAAGAAATGTAGAGGTTTTTGCAATAATAAGAGATTTCACTTTTTGCTTCGTTGCAAGACTTTCTATAAATATTAAAGCGAGACATTCTTGAGCAAAATTCTTTAAAAGCTTACATCTTATTTATTTCATCAAACATTTTGCTTTAAAAAACGTAGGCTTTTGAAGAACGTTTTCAACTTATTTTTCAAGGCAAGTGATATTCTAAAATGTAATCTAAGTTTAAATATCAATTTGAAATTCTCACATTTGAAAAATATTTATGCAAGCGTTTGTATAAAAATGATTTTTCTTGCATTAAAAATTTGTTGTAGTGCTTTAATTATTCATTGCATGGGTTTGGTTCCCTTTGAAACCTGATCAAATCGGACTGTGCCAATTCTTGAAGAAGGCATACTACAAATTTTTTGAGACGGTGTTGCCAAATTTTCAATGGCTTCATTGTTTTCTTAGTTTTTATTTTGTATCCCACAACTTTAATTATGAAAGGGCAATTTCGGTCTTTTGCAAGATTTTATTTTTCTTTTCAATTTTAAATATTTAAAATTTCTTCATAGATTTTTCAATTTTTGGTAATTTCTTAATTTTTATTTATTTTCGATTACTTTATTTATATAAGGACAATTAGGTCTTTTGAAAGTTTAGGTTTTAATTGGTACACTTGCTATTTAAACTCTCATTATAGCTTTATCATTTTTTTTAATGACTTTTGAATGACAATATGAGATTTTTCATAGATGCCGCCGAACTTCCATTATTCTATGGAATCCCCAATTTTTCTATGATGCTTTCTATTTTTTGATCCAAACCAGTGTTGGAATTTTGGATCATAATGATCAAGAATGGCCATTGACTCAAAAACTAAATACAATCATAATGATCGAGTTTTAATGTTATGAATTTTTTTGCGATTCATTATACACAAGAAAATATTATAAATATAAAATCATATTGAAAAAATATAATTGCATGTTGTGAATACAAATTAATAATTTAAAATTTATATTTTAATTAGTTTAAGACATTTAATTATAAAAAGTAGATGAATAGACTTGTGACAAATATTATTTATAAAAAGACTAATACACAATGAATGCGTATGTCACAATTTCTTTTTCACCCTCCCCAAAAGTTAGAGTAATGACAAATATAGGTGTTGCAAATTAGCAACAAATATTCATTGTCCCAAACAGTAGATCATATTGCATCACAAACACTTGGTCGCAAGAGATAAAAGTTTGTTGTCATAAGTTTCCCACCAAACAATATGCTTCCCATCGTGTTTTTTGCAACAATCTTTATTTTTGGTCACGCTTTTTGGTATTATACAACTTTTTATGTAGCCTTATGTTTTTTTGGTTCTTTTTTTTGTCACAATATTTGCGACAAACTTTAAAAACTTGTCGCTCTAAATTACTTATTGTGATAACTTTTTTATATGTCGCAAAATAAAAATTTGTTGCAGTGGTATGACGTGTGATTAATGGTATATATGATCAACAATTTAATATATATCACTTAGAAAAGTATAACGAAGGAGGAACGTAGGTGCTGAATTGATGAATGTCATGTTTTCTCAAGCTAGAGCTATAAGGAGAATGAGTATTGGCATCAAAATAGATATGGATAAATTATGAATAATGAAGGCGTACTATCTTAAAATTTTCCAGAGGGTCACCAAATTTATAATGGCTCTGTTGTTTTCTTAATTTTTATTTTATATGCAACAATTTTAATTATGAAAGGGCAATTAAGTCTTTTGCAAGATTTCATTTTTTCTTTTTAATTTTAATTATTTAAACTTTCATCATAGATTTATCATTTTTTTGGTAATTTCTTAAGTTTTACTTATTTCCAATTATTTTAGTTATGTAAGGACAATTATGTCTTCTGGAAGTTTAGGTTTTACTTCATACACTTGCTATTTAAACTCTCATTATAGCTTTATCATTTTCTATATGACTTTTGAATGAAAATGTGAGATTTTTCATAGATTCCGCCAAACTTTCATTGTTCTATGAAATTCTCAACATTTCTACGACGCTTTCAATTTTTCGATTCAATCAGTATTCATATATAGGAATCGATGATTTGTTGATCAAATTTTTTGTTGTGTTTTCTTATGTAACGCTTTATCAAGGGCTTATATGATTGTTTTACCGATCCTGATTTCAAATTATCAAAAACTCATGAAATCACGTGCATTTGAGGGTTTGCAATCAATAGTTCTTCTTAGTACCCTTAGATGATCATAAGAGCCTAAGATGTGTATCAACCGATTCTCCACAGTGTTCCACATATCAATAAAGCTCCCTTAAATTTACTATTATTTATATAGTTCTCGTATAGTAATTTATGTAGAGGGTGATCACAGATATGTTACCATGGTATTTCGTGACCTTTTATTTTTATTTTGACAAAGTATCTCATGAATTTATACTGTACCTCCTATTCACTGTTGAAGTCTTGAGCACAACATAAATGACATAGGAACCATTGTGTTACATTATTGTTGCTTGATATTGATGACATCTACAGCGATTAATCCACTGAGTTAAATTTATATTGCTCATTTTTCAGAAACATGTTCATCAAATGCACAGGTGAACATAGATTGAAAACTAGGAATTGAGATTTTTTTAAGCATGTAGGTGATGACATTATTTATTACTTATTTATTTATTTTCATTTCATTTCATTACATCGTAAATGTTTGAAGGTATATGTAATACTGTCGGTGCATTAAGTTAATACCAAGGACACCCTTTTTTGTGTTACTCTTCTAATTTTTTTGAGTAAATATTTTCCTAATTTTAAATTATTTTTGATACACTGTATTGCTTACAAAAATTATAATTTTTTTACTTTCTCTATTCACTTAATATTAATGGATTATTTTCCTTTTTTCCATAGCTAAATTGGAATATTGACAATCCATATTGACGAATTTTTTTATTTCACTTGTACAAGACAGTCACCACTTTCCAAAAATCCAAGAAATGTTTATCCATGTGATTTTATTTCTTATTGTACGAAAATTAAATGCTAGAATTTTAAAAAAGGAAAATAAGCCAGTGAAATAAAACCACATGGATAAACATTTCTCGTCTTTTTTGGAAAGTGGCAACTGTCGTGTACAAGTGAAATAAAAATTCGTTAATATGGGATTATCAATATTCCAATTTAGCTAGGAAAAAATGGAACATAAACCATTAATATTAAGTGCATAGAGATAGCTAAAATAGAAAGTAAAAAAAGTATAATTTTTGTAGGCAACACCGTGTATCCAAAATAATTTAAAATTAGGAAAATATTTACACAAGTAAATTAGAAGAGTAACACAAAAAAATTAAGGTGTCCTTGGTATAAACTTAATGCACCGACATCAATATTACATATACATTCAAACATTTACAATGTAATGTAATGAAAATAAATGAATAATAAATAGTTTCATCACCTACATGCTTAAAAAATCCCAATTCCTAGTTTTCAATCGACGTTCACTTGCGCATTAGATGTGTATTTGATGAACATGTTTTGAAAAAAAATGAGCAATATTAATTTAACCAACAGGGTTAATCGTTGTAGATGTGATCAATATCAAACAGCAATAATCTAACACAATGGTTCGTACGTCATTTATGTTGTGCTCAAGACTTCAACAGTAAATATGAGTTATAGTGTAAATTCATGAGATACTTTGTCAAATAAAAATAAAAGGTCATGAAATACCATGGTAACTGTTGCAGAAACTCCTCGTGAAATCTTCAATACAGGCTCAGTTTATCACCAAACGAACATCAATTAAATGCAGCTTGACCCACAAAAAAATACACTTTGGTTGCCACAAGTTTTGCCCACAAAGGACACACTTTGGTGGCGATTAAATGCAGCCACGAAGGAGGAAGAGAATAGCTGTAGCAATGGTTGAACTCTCCAAGACGGCTGCCTCACAAGTTTTTCTCTCCACTGCACATCAACACACACGACTGTTGTCAAGAATGGAAGGATATATAGCCAAAGACACATTAGGTCACATATATGGGACAAGTCAAGTGGCCCATATAACCAAAGTATTGGACCTCCAACAGAAGGGCTAATGTTAAGAATAAATAGGTCAACTAATATTACCATCCAACTCAATAACTTAGGCCATTCACGAGTATTGGGCCAAGTGCACATTGACTCAATTAATAAGTTGCTTCTAGTGGCCCCAAATTGTTTTTGGGTCGAGCCATTACTAAAGTGTCGATATAACTTATCCAACATCGATTTAACATCATCGCCGAATATTTATTGGATATCAAAATCCAAAAGTAACATATCCGTGATCACCTTGTACATATATTATTATAAGAGAATTGTAAATAATAGTAAATTTAAGGACATTTTATTGATATGCTGGAACATTGTGGAGAATTAGGTTGATACACATCTCATGCTCCTATGATCATTTAAGGGTATTAAGAAGAACTATTGGTTGCAAACCCTCAAATGCACATGATTTCATGAGAGTTTTTGTTGATTTGAAATCGGGATCGGTAAAACAATCACGTAGACCCTTGATAAAGCGATATGTGAGAAAACACAATAAAACATGAGATCAACAAATCATCGATTCCTATATATGAATAATGATTGGATAAAAAAATTGAAAACATCGTATAAATGTTGAGGATTCTGTAGAACTCTACGAAAGTTTGGCGGCATCTATGAAAAATCTCATATTTTCGTTCGAAAGTCATGTTGAAAACGATAAAGCTGTAATGAGAGTTTAAATAGCAAGTGTACGAACTAAAACTTTAAGTTTCAAAAGACGTAATTGTCCTTATATAACTAAAGTAACTAGGAATTAATAAAACTTAAGAAATTACCAAAAAATGATAAATCTATGACGAAAGTTTAAATAATTAAAATGAAAAAAAAAAAGAAATTTTGCCAAAGACCTAAATGCCCTTTCATAATTAAAGTCGTTGGACATAAATAAAAATTAAGAAAACAACAGAACCATTATAAATTTGGAAACCTTCATTATTAAGAATTTGATCCATATCTATTCTGATGTTGATACTCATTCTTCTTCTAGCTCTAACATGAGAAAATATGACTTTCACCCATTCAACACCTACATTCCCCCTTTATTATACTTTTTCTAAGTGATAAGCCGATTATATATACCGTTAATTAAACATGCCGTACACTTGTATGTGTGACTTTTCATTTTGTAAGTTAGCCCCCTATTTGACCCTCATTTTTTGGGGGAAAATATGTTTTGAAATAGTGAATTTTTGAAAAATATGTGGTTAAAAAATAGAAAAAAAATTGGGTTATGTGTAACATTATTTTATAGGAGAATGTGTGGTTGAAAATGAATTTTGTGAAATGGGGCTCAAACATAGTTTTAATAACACTAAATTACGTTGTTTAAAAATTGAAAATAGGATAATAATAGGTGGATATGGAATTCCACCACAGTCATTTGCATATTTAGTTAAAAACAATCTTAGATAACTAATAGAATAATATGGATACAAACATATATCTCTTTTATTAAATTTATATTCGAATTTGATAACGAATTAATAAAATTCAATTTAAGATTTATTCATTGTTTTACTATACTTTACTCATTATATTATTACTAGTCAACAATCTCGTACATATGTGGATTTTGCATGAACACTACACATCTCAACTCAACACCACATTCAATGCTGAACCTCTATCGGATCTACTACTTCCATTAAAATACACAACCACCACTGCATCCTATTACCATTATAAACACCACTTCTATATTTTGGATCTAAATCTGGTATTTTGGGCCATGACCATTGAGATCATTGATAGATTCACACCATTGCTAACCTCCACCACAGCAACCCATTGCCTTGCTAGACATGGATTTGGTATTTGGGATTCTAATGATAGTTCATTTGTGGAAGTGAGGTTTCGAGTTTTCCGAGGGTTCTTGTTCTACGTACGAAAGTAGTATCGCGGCATGATATGGAAGAGAACAGGAAGAGTCACGATGGTGAAAGGACCTTATGGAGGAAATGCAAGGAAGGAGGAAGAACACAGCTGTATTTATTTTTCTTTGAAATGTAGTTCTATAAAGATGGCAGCTGATAAGTCATGTTGGGTATGTGGTGTACCGTAGATTTAGATGAGATGAATAGAAGTGAAGATCTAGTGGTGGCGAACAATGATAGTGTGTTGCTCGGTTTGGTGGAGATGGTTTTTGAAAAGGCTATGGTGGCATCTAAGGATGGTAGTTGAAGAAAAAAAACACTTTATTAAGCCCCTGTTTGAACCCTATTTTTTTCAAAATTCATTTTCAACTACACACTCTCCTATAAAATAATGTTACACGTAAATAAAAAAAAATTCCTATTTTTTAACCACATATTTTCAAAAAAATCAATATTCCAAAACACATTTTCCCTAAAAATTGAAGATTGTGTTCAATCAATTTCTAATACATCAGCAGA
>CAIGRT010055422.1:0-10382 GCA_903798405.1 Fraxinus platypoda | reverse complement strand
TTGTTTCCGATTAAAATCCAATTAATATTGAAAATATGGCCGTTATTGGATCCCACTCGTCTAATAAAAGTCAACAATAACGGCTAGTTTTTCAATTTTAATCCGATTTTAATCACTACCGAACACGCCCTAGTAAGACTAGTGCACAACCTATTCACCTACAGACACGAGAATGGGAATCTTCTAAGCAGACTAGACTAGAATATTGAAAGGATGATGCAGGTGGAACTACTTCAGAATTACTTGTCAAGTTTCAAATAACGTTGGAAGAAAGAATCCTTCAACATCAAGCAGCACGTGCCTTATTCATCCCACAATCAAAGTATATCGTGGAAGACCCTTTGCCCTTCGGGAGGAAGCAAGGATGAACAATTAATCAGATGGTGGGGCCAAAGGAGAAGAATCCACTACAGAAGTAGAAAAATGATTGCTTGAAGTTTTTTGCATGGTATGGCATTCTGGAGACTTCATTGACACGGCAAAAGGTGGACTAAACTCAAATAATGCCTTGTTACCCTCAGAATAGCTTCCGACACATATTGTATCACCTCTACCGTGCCATATGCCGTCTTGGACATTGTTCATCTCCAGAGTTCTAGACTCCTGATTCAGTACAAAAAAACATAATTGGACAATCATTAAGAACAAGACAGAAAGTTATCAAGAACCGGGTTAGGCTGAGAGGTGGGATTGTGCTATTCTGCTGCCAATATAATTCAAATCGCACTAAAAATGTGAAAATATAAATTCAAAGAGGACTGACCTGAGATAAAGTGCAGCATGGGCAAATCAGATGGTAAACACAGTCATCCAAAGAACTATCACTACCCTGCATATGCACAAGTTACATATTTGTCAGAAAGTAAAGCAGCAAATTTAGCCCCTCTTTGGTTTGGCTAAAAATCAGTTTTTTAGTAGATTTCGATAAAAGTTGATGAAATGTATGGTTGAAAAGATAATAAAAAAGTTGTGAGTCCCATAAAATGTGTCGTTGAAAATGAGTTTTAAAAATTGGGGCCAAATAGGACTTATTAGCAGACAAAAGTTTCAAACTAGTACCAATTCAACCAAGATTATATTTCACCATATGATATGAGCACAAAAGTAGCGTGAAACAAAATAGCATTCTTCTAGCTGTTCTTTGACTAACACTAATGACCACCCCAACCAAACCAAGTGGAATTAACCTATTTTGAGGCTTATAGCTAGAAAATTGAGAAGCAAGATAAGCTGCACTGCATATTGAATGGTTATTTGTGCTTGAAATCTTACATGGCTTTTCTCTGCCTTCTGCTCTTAGCCATCAATACTAACGAGTTGAAACTACTATTTAACCCTCTGTATAAACAAGTTGAAGTGAGTTTGATAATCAAATAAAGTTCATCAGACATTCCATCATAACCATCCCCTTTTCACCTTCATAGGCATTTTCCTTCACTCCTCCCTTCCCTAACACACTCATCAGGCCCCTTTGGTTATTTCCATCTCCTCTACCATCCGTAGCTCTCCAAAATCGACAACACATTTAAGTCCCGTCTGTCATCACCAAAAGATCAAGTGATGCACCAAACGATACGAATTGCTTGGCAGACAATGATTACCCTCTGAAAACTTTCACAAAAATTCAACTCAATCACTTCTTAGCACATTATTTCTTTTTCTCTCAGTTGGTAGTAAGCCTATGTATTCATTTGTTGTTGACCATTTAAGCTCACTCTTTGTGCGTTTAAAAAATGTATGTAGTTGTGTAAAGGAAATACCATCTGAAACAGAAAACGCATAACAGCTATTGCACTAAATAACTAAAGGCAGTTCTACACTGGATAACTTACTTTTATGTTGAACTTTTTCTTAATCTGTGAGCGGTAAAATCCCATGTACATTCCGACCGATACAGTGAATGCAATGGCCAAATATAGAAAGCAGCGTTTCCTGGTGATAATGAAAGCTAGCAGGTTGGAGAGGGCAATGACAAGAAGAATCGAGTAAAAAGATCCCTGCATAATCAGTATGTTGAACGTAGAATTGGAAAACATCAGCATTCAAGGAAATTGATAGCAGAACTGCTAACACAAACACATAAAAGAAGGATAAAGAATTAGCTCCTCAACAATTTTCATTTCTATAACCAGATAAGATAAAATGCAACTTCCCTCTCTTAGCCACCCACAAACTATATAGAAAAAGAAACGCATAAGGATATTGTCCCAAATGTAGATAAGTCCAGTCACACTAAGGATTTAGGGAGCAAGAATTGATTACATACTTTATCTGTCCAAGACATTTAAGTAAAAATATTAGAAACTTAATACCCAAAATTATACAATCAATGCATGCACTCGAACACATACTGATCTAGGAAAAAAAAAATTCACATCAGAATGTATGGGTTAGAGGATCAATTTTAATGAAAAGCACCAAGAAGAAAAATGTTCACAGAATAAATGTCCTACTTAAGTGAAAATATGTGCTCGATTCTTTCAAAAAGAATGAATATCTACCTGAAGAAAGCAAGAACCATATCCTGCTCGTTTCATGTTCCTTCCAAATCTATAACATGGACAGCTGCAATACATAACAAGCTAATTACACGTTAGGTAACAAGCTTAATCCAAATGCTTGCGAAAAGATAACATCTTTACTCCAGAAAGTAAACTTGCAACAAACTGAAAAAAATCCCAAAAAACTTCTCTTCATAAAGAATGCAGATATGCGGTAATACCTTATGAACTTCGAATTTAGTCAAAGCGCATGATAAAGTAACTAAGAGATAGCAAAGTAGTATTATTATCTGAATAACTGAATCCACATGAACAAATTAAAAATCTTCCTATACCTAACTCTTAGAAATTACTGGTTGAAACCCATTTACTCTCAATTAAAAAGGAAAGAAATCTTAATGATGACAGTAATGCTCGAAGCTAAAAGTAATAATACCCAATTAGTATACCACAATCTATTAATTGTTAACTCTTTAAGAAATAAATGGATCAAAAAGATAAAAAATTAAAAACCCAGAATGCCAAAACCTAAAAAAATAAACATTGCAACACCAATCCCCCCACAATAAATAAATGAATACATAAGAGTAAAAGCAGCGTAGGCTACCCGAAATGAATTTCATTGTAAATTAAAAATATTATAAGAAGGTAACAAAGAATACCAGGTGGATTGCAGAGCGATTTGGCGGTCATCGAAGCAATCATAGATAAGTTCACCTTCCCACATCCTAAACACTCCCCCTCCGTTTTCATTGTTCCTATACAAAATTGGTTCTTCCCCTTCTTCGTTGCTTCCATTCAATTTTCCCCACCTGCCCCTTTGGGCCTGCATGGCTACAGGGGAGCACAACATATCAAAATCCAATACAGACATTCCCTTGCCCTTTTGGGCCTGCATGGCTACCGTGGAGCACAACATATCAAAATCCAATACAGACATTCCATCCATCAACAACCTTTTCTCCTCCTCCTCGGCGGCTGCGGCCTCTCTCTTCTCCAAACCCGTCATCATTTCAATCAAAAGGGTCTTTCCTTCTTGTTCTTGTAGCGGCCCTTTTGTATATATATATATTTCCTTTAATGTGTATGCTGCAGGTAATCAATTTGTGTCATCTGTCCAGGGATTTTATGAGAGAGAGAGGAGAAAAGGGTATAAGATAATGGTGGCGATTTGTTAGGGGGGAAATGGAAAAGAAACGGGGAGTTGGGTTCTGGTTGGCGCTATTAATTATAGAAAACTCTTGGGCCACTATAATGACGGTCTTGCTGTTGCCACGTGTGCGTATGAATCAATATAGGCTCTTGGATGCTTTTTAAAAAAAAAAAAATATTAAAAACGGGGTTTCAAAACAAATACTATTTAAATTTTAATGCTGTTGATTCCCCACTTATCTGTTAATGATGATAGCAGTATTTTATGAATAATGATATTCACATAAAAGATTATCTGTAATCGTTCTACACTATATATAATTGAGAGTTTGTTATTTGATGCATTAATATGATATTCACATAAAAGATTATCTGTAATCGTTCTACACTATATATAATTGAGAGTTTGTTATTTGATGCATTAATATTGTAATTTTTTATTATTTCGTACATTAAATAACAAACTGTCATATATATATATATATATATATATATATATACACATTAGACGACTATCGATAATTTTCACTATAGATAACGTTACTCGTATTTCATGGGTATAATTGATACTAGAGGAATATTGGTCAACATTGGAGACCCAACAACTTAGTTTTATATATTTTGTATATGTGGGGGATTGGTTGGGTTGGGGTGGGGCCCTCTGTTAGCTCTTTTTCGCGGTTAGGATGTCTTAAATGAATTTTCAACCAATTCACGTGCTAAAATGTGTCTTGCGACGAGTTAAGACTTGTTTGAGCCACGTTATTTTTTTCATTCTCATTCTTCTATTCATTTTTAACCACATATTTTTCAATAAAATAATATTTTTTATCACATCAATAATTTTTCTTTCTTTTTCAACTACATATTTCACATCACATCAACAGTAAAAATGCATTCTTTTTCAAAAAATGTGCACCAAATGGGGGCTTAAATACACATTTTTCAATAAAATAATATTTTCCATCACATCAATAATTTTTCCTTCTTTTTCAATCACACATTCTCCATCAATCTATTATTCCAAAATACATTCTTTCAAAATAATGTGACTCAAACACAATTAGTAGATTGATAGAGAATGTATAGTTAAAAAGTAAAGAAAAATTTTGGATTTTCGTATAATATTATTTTATTAAAAAATGTGTGATTTAAAAAAAGAGAAAAAAATGTATTTTAAAAATAATGGGGATCAAATAGGGGCTTATATATCTATGCTTTGTGTAATTAAAATTTATATTAATAAATTTTGATAAAAGTTGATGAAAATATATTGTTAAAAAGTTGACAATAGTTTCGAATCTAATGAAAGCCCGAACCCCATTTTCTTAATACTCAACACATTTTTTCAATAAAATAATTTGTAAGTAAACCCAAAAGTTTCATTTCTTTTTAACCACACATTCTTAAAAAAGAATTAAGCAACAAGTTTGACACTCCATTATGTGTCAAAATTTGAATCATTAGTTGTTTAAAGTGTTGTTAAAATCAATATATAAAAAATTGTCACATCAAAACAGTGTCAAATTTGATGTACATATAGCAATATTGCTTAAAAAAATAGGGATTACAAAACTCGTTTTTATCCAAAATAGGGCAAAAGCATAGTAAAAATGAGTGAGTAAATTTAATAGTTGACTTTGATTTCAATTTTTATTAAATTTTAAAGTAACCAAATAAAAGCATGATGGCCATATTTTGTTAAAAGTCATATCTTTAGTAAATTTCGATGAAAATTGATAAAATATACCGTTGAAAATTTGATAACAATTATGAATTTCATTGTGTAGTAATAAAATTAATTATTTAGTTTTAACATAAATTTTTATAAACTCTTTTAGCTCGTATAAACAAGTTAAAAAATCTCATAAAATTACAAGTTATTGGCGGCCAATACCTTGCAATGCTTATCCTAAACTTGCAGTTGTAATTACAGTAATGGCCTTGACTAGGATTAGAGAATCTAGCTAGGTGAGTTTGTTGATATATTCTTTGTCATTTTATGATTATTGTGTCTTTTGTTTCGGAACTGTGAAACAATGTCTTTATGTTCGTTCTTTCGTTGTTTGAACGTAACCGCACCAATTAATTTAAAAGTTTGGAAACTCATCTTGTCCATTCATTAAGCCATGTTTGGTAAAAATTAAAATTAAAATTTTAATTTAAGTCAGAGTCAACAACTTATTTTAACCACACATTTTATGGGATCAATAATTTCTCAACACACATTTCATTAACTTTTATCAAAATCTAATAAAATTCTGATTTTAATCCCCATCTAACAAAGGCTAAATATCATGAGATGAGTAGTCGCCAATCTACTCGAATAGGCAACTATGTGATTATTGTTCTTCTACGTACTTGGTATATCAGCAATCTACTTTATTTTTTGTCTTCTCGATCTACCATTGGGTGGTCACAAGATTAAGTTCGGATAATCTTAACATGTCATATACCCTTATAGGAAGTGAGATGATTTAGGGGGTATTGATGTTCTGAAAAAAAGGTGATTTTCTAGCATGATAAGTTTTTAGATGTATTTCCAAAAATTCTATGACTGTAACCTGTTAATTACTTTAATTTAAAAAGTATATAAAGGTGAAGTGATAAGTGTTTATGACTGGAACTGCAACCTGGAACTGAATTTGTGAATTGACAGAACATTGTGGAGTTCAATTTAAAAAAAAATTGCACAAGAAAAACCTAAAACAGCACTACTCTTTCAAATTGGATATTGAGTAAGCATTAATATCATATTTCCCATTCAACAGCTTGGTTTCCATTACAATCTGTGTACACCCGTGCTTCTGGACATAGCTATACATGATAATGTACTAGAAATTCTGGAACATATGACATCGATTCTTCATTTAGTAGGATAGAAGCAAAGAAACTTAGAGCTCATCGTGATAGAGGGAAGTCTCCAAAGCATGCTTTTTCTTGCAACCCCAGTGGCATTTCCAAGAGCACAAGGAATTGAAGGTAGCTAACCTAGTTGATTGAAGAGAAATGATATCTGATGTTGCACGAGACTTTGAAAGAATAACTGCATACCCATCATCCATGTAATCTGTCCCTTCAGGAAACAACTGCCACAGAAGGCAACCACCACCACTGCCTCCTTTCCTAGTCGAGTCCAAAAGGATCTTGTACACATTGCGCAAGAGGGTATCCCGGTATGTTGAATTATAGCCAGGATCTTTCGCAGAAACACCAAACTCGCCAAACACAACAGGCATTCCGAGGAAATTCTCAGCATCATCAATATGAGATTGTATCCACGACTTGGTGAATTCTATATGAACATCCAAAATTGTTTGCGAAATCCTTCATATGATGTGAAAAATACCACTCAGAAAATCCCATGGGAACTCAAAAGAAAGACGTATTTGAAACACAAAGTTGTACAATTGTAGTATTCACTTGAGACTTACAATATTCTTGGTAAGATGGGCTGGATAATATTAGGGAAAAATATTAACTAAAATCTTGTTCATTACATAAGTTCACTACTGCATACCAAACATAAACTTAAGTATGATAATTTTTCAAAGCCATCATTAATACTTACCAAGAGTCTGGATAGATGTGAACAGAAGCAAAATCAACCCCAAGAACTCGATGATTCCTGATAAAGTCAGTTCCAACTTGTTGAGCATAGGTATTTGGGTTAAACTGAAACCTGTTAGGTGTAGAAGGACCATAGAAACCCTCCAATCCAATCTCCACCAAATGTTTTGGGTCAACACTTTTCACATATAATGCCATTTCTTCTATCCATTGCTAAAAAAAATATTGGCACTTCAAAATTTTCAGAAATTGTTGCTGTTATAGTAAATGCAAGCCAAGCAACTTAGAAGAAAATTAACGTTTCAGACTTTGTTAGATATATGTCTTATATTTTCTTTCACTCTAATGAGAAACCAAACCTGCAACTTATTTCCGGAGGGATCTGATTCACACCGTGGCTCATTCATCAGTTCCCAAGCAAAAATAGTAGGATCTTCCTTGTAGGATATGTTCGTGACAGTATTGACTCTGTTTAGCACCGTCTATAGGAGCCAAAAAGCATTAAATTTCAAAACATGGAGTTATTATTACAAAAGGGTTAGATTAAATTCAAGGAACTTACCTTAACATGGGCTTTGTAGTAGCTTCTGAGAGTTGGATGTGAGAAAAAATCATCATCAGAAGTCAAATTGAGGCCAGCTGATTTACCCCATTTGACATATTGAGATTTGCCACCATATGCTTCCCAGTTATTAACCAAGGAGAATATGAGCCTTATCTTGTACTTCTTTGCTTCACTTATAACAAAATCCAAGGCCTGAAACCCGAAAAATATTGATTTTATAACGTAAAAAAATTCAAGTTTTACGTGGTTACTAAAGGCTAAACATGCCTTTTATGTGTTAATTTTGCAGAGTGCTAATGCTAAATTAGAATTGTAAATCAAAAATGCACCTTGAAAACTTCTTCATCATAAACAGAAGGGGTTTTCTGAAGAGCTCGCCACTGGCCATCATTGAAAGCCCAAGTGCGGCATACCGTAAGTCCCACTGCAGATGCCTGTTGAAACACCTCAGTAACCTTTCCTCTTGTCGATTGATCCGCAGCAAACACCATTAACCAATAAGTGTTGAATCCATTAAAGTAGAAAGGCTGCCCATTGACTATAAATTGGTTCCCGTTTTTCTGCACTAGACTCCAAGCTTCGTCTTCCATTTCATCATGATGAAAAATCCTGCACAGATACTACTGATTATAAAATTACTCAAAACAAAATCTGACCGGGGGAAGGAAGAAATTTCTTAACAGGCACCTATAGTTCATCTCAGTTGATGCAAAATCACTGTCTGTAATATCCACTGATACAGAATTCTCATAACATTCTATACAATCCATAAACATTATAAGAAAAACTGCCAAATAAATGGCTAAAAATCTGTCTTTTAACTCTAGTTTCTCCATGTTTTCAACTCAACACCGTATTGAATTTGTTTTGAGCAGCCAATATATATGCAAGTATGTCCATGTCCATCTTCTGCAATGCAGTGCAGTGAAACATGTACCAGAGAGAAGTAATGAGGAGGAAATCATCTGGCTGCCTTCAAAGCAAAGATCCACTCCTTTCTTTCAGATACGGATAGAAATGAAAAGGTGGGGTCAGAATTGATCTTTGCTTCCTCTTACCTTCTTTATATTTTTTCGAAATTTTTGCAAAAATTAAGATTGTTGACAAGAATTGGCCATAAATGTCATATTAAAGTGAACAGCAATCAACAGACTTACATAAATTAGACCCATTGAAGAAAACTTTTACTGATAAATCTAATTGGTGCTGTACATTGAAATACAATATTGTGCAGATTTTAGGTAGGATGTCTTAATCAATCAATCACCTTCCATGAAATTGAAGGCACACAAATAGGCTTAAAGACATGTTAAAAAACTGGGGAATGCGTGTAGACACATGATTGCACGGTATAAAAAAAAATAAGAACAAAACATCCAATTATTATCTGCCACGTCACCATGTCCTTGAGCAGGAGCATTATTCATTTGATATTACCTAAAACTAACTTAAGTGCCAAACAAACATAAACATTGCTCCTTAGCTTCAAAGTGTGAAGCGTGAATGAGTAGAGAGAGACAGAGAGCACTGCATGTTTACATAAGGTACAAAATAAATTGAAACCATAATCTGGAAAAAAAAAAAAAACTCATAAATCAGGGTTTAGTGCTCTTAAGTGTCCCATGGTATCAAATTATAAGATAAAAATCAAGAAGTTAATAATCTGCTCTATTAGAAATTTGAACTAGATTGAGCGACTATAAAGAAGACATATTTATTTACATAACTTTGCCATTCAACAATTAATAAGAATTAAGCTTTGTGTACCTCAACACACGACCCAACAAGAAGTGCAATATTTTCTTCCATAATGAGATGCCCATACATTTTTGAGTGTTGGGTTCCTCATTTCTGTGCGATTCTGGTAAGGTTTGATCCGATTTTGCATAAGGGTAGCCACAGTTCATCTTAATAAAGTAGTAGTTCTGGGTGAAAATGGAGACTTGAGTTTGAAGAGAGGAACCTTGTATACTATGAAAGTGCTGACAATAGCATCATACGCCACATTTTGGTACTAGACAAAACTAACCGACTGTATTTTCTCATTCGCCTATTTTTCATTTTTTTCTTTCATTTCCAATTGTTTAACAAGAAAGCAATTTTTTTGGTACAGAACATGAACTTGTACAAATTTAGTAGCACTTGAAATGGAACAAGCCAGAGCTGTTCTCCTGCCCACGATGGGAAGTCTTATAATGCTCACTCGGAGAGAACCCAAACTGCCACATCAGCAAGTGGGCAGTCTTATCCTGGAACAAGCATCGACTATGTGTTTGTGGCATAGTTAGATTACTTCACACTTCAACCACGAATCATAATTAGGGGTGGCAAAGGACCTAGCCAAGCCCCACTCGCACGAGCCGAGCTCGTGGCTCGTTGACAAACGAGCCGAGCAGCCGCTCGGCTCGTTTGTCAAGGGCGAGCTCGCCGCTCGTGGGCGGCTAATGAGCTGAGCTTTAGCTTCTTTTTTTTTTTTTTTGCTTTTTATTATACATTTTCTAAACCTAAAAAAAATAAAAAAAATATATATATATATATATACATTTGGTTCTCTAAACGTTTTTTTAAATATACATTTTCTAAAATATTTTTCT
>CAIGRT010055421.1:7101-19971 GCA_903798405.1 Fraxinus platypoda | reverse complement strand
GTCATGGCCAAAGGACATGAGTTGTGATCCTTGGCCCGTTTCCAATCAAATTAGACTATCAATACGACAAAAACGGACAAACCCGAAGTTATCATGAAATCATTATTTTGCCTTGCGATCCCACTTCATCATAAATTCTAACTCCTTATGCACTTCATCAGCCGGCCTTTGATCCTAACTTGTCTGGTCACAATTGTGATTGATCCTTGAAGACGACGATTATGAAAGGGGACTCTTGACGCAATAATCAGCTCGTCATTAGCATTAGTCCGGTGTTGATCCTCCTCATTGAATCTTCATTAGTCATTAATGGGCTTTCTTAGTCCCAATATGTTATATGCGAGGTTGGTATAAAACACTTTGTACTTCAAAACGTGTTCTAATTTAACGTTATTCACGTTTTATCATATAATTTAATTATAAAATGACAAAGTAGCCGTCAAGTTCCATTCATAATGAACGAGGGCAGTAAAATGACGAATCATGCTACTTGCACAATCTTGGTTGACAATTTCACACTTGATGGCACCACATTCATCTATTTTAAAAATTATTTAAAATTATTTTTTAAATCAACTATCCGAATTTTAACGACACCAAAATTGTCAACAATCAGATAATTTAATTCTAAAATGATACGTGGTTATATTATCGAGGTTATAGTTTATCCATTAGTCGGCGTATTGTGTATTTTTTTTTATTATTATAAAAATTATATATTATGGAAAAAGAAGAAAAGTGAGACGTTGCCACGATTTGCATCAATCTCAATACCTAAAATCACTCAATTTAAATTAAAGGTCCAAAAATAGATTAAAAAAGATGCCCTTTGTCTGCCAACACATGGGTGGGTGGGTGTTACGTGTATGGTGGACATACTATAATCTCTTTTCCAAACCAAGCGAATAATTGCTCTTTAGCGTGGGGTATGAATATGAATAAAATTCGTGTAATCAATGATTAAATCAGTTTCGACATCTTTGATCATAGTTACAAAATTCGACCCTAACGGCTGAATCAGAAAATCGACGATCCAAGCCCATGATCGAGTCGAATTACATTATAAGATCGGATATTCATTGACGTATTCAAGAACCAAACAAAATTTGATTTAATCGATAGTTTTCAAAAATCCACCAACACCTCGATTGAGTTTCAAAATTAAAATTTCCCATATGGGAGCCAACCACATCATGATGACAAATTTAACACTGCAACAACCACCATTTTAATGTCAATTGTACATTCATATAATAATATATCTTGTTAGATTGGAAATTGTATATAAAACTACAAGATATCTGTATATAAATTGAGTAATTGGGGGAAAATATTGAAAAAACCATTTACTAGCTTTTTAAGTATCAAATAATAGTATCATAAATGTCTAGATTATAAATAGATATAAATAAGTGATTGATAAGTGAATAGCACTTATGAACTCTGAATAAGACTGAGTATAAACGTATTATCAAATTGGCATCTCATTTTTTTGAGTGTCCTTCATTTAAATTGTACTGAAGATTCATGACTTTCTCATCATAACGTTTGCGTCCACACCATTTTTTTATCGTATTTTATTCTCAATTTTCATTAATTAGCATATCGCGTTTTCGACGATGATTTCAATCCAAAACTTATGATAAGAAGGCCTAAAAGACTTATTTGCAACAAACACTCTTGAATGAGAAAAAAAGTAATAAAAATTAAAGTGCGATTAAGTATTTACTCCTTATAAGTACGAAAACAAAATTTTTGGACGAAATCATGGATAACACAAAGGAAGACTGATAATAACAAACAGGATCTTGATACATGTACATCAGGGATTACATATGAGTTACATAATGTCACATAATACTTTATCATTTATCAATTTGAAGTACAGTCAATTTTTTCATTCAATTTTTTTCTTTTATATCATATTATATAATTCGTAGCAAAATCGCAATTAGAACATACAAGAACCTTTCTACACTGCCAGGCCACATGAGCCCTGACAAAGTGGATAAGCTCATGGATTTTCAATACAACTTGCTTGGGACAGCTGGCTCCCCGTTAATAATAGTTAAAAGACAAAAATGGGACAATAAATAAAGGGAACATTGCAGCAACGGTTCCCAATCTTTGCATTTTTGTAGACTTTACTTTAATTTTCACTTTGTGCCAATGAATGTTTCAAACTTTGAAGAAATTAGCAGCTCAAATAATCCATTTGATCATTAATTGACTAAGAAAAATTAACTTTGACCAAATTAAAAGGGGATAAATTGGTAAATTTATGTGGTTGGGATGAGTTTGATTTGGTTTGGTTTGGTTTTTGAATGGGAGTGAGTGGGCGTGGGAATGATGTGGGTTCTTCCATCTCTGTCTTTATTTTTATTTTTATTTAATTATTATATTTTTTTATGTGAAATTTTAAACTCACAATTTTACCCATTTTAATTTGGTCAAAATTAATTTTTCTTGGTCAACTAAAGGTCAAATGGATGATTTGGACTCTAACTGTTAATTTCTCAAGGTTTGGGACCTCTGTAACACAAAGTGAATGTTAAGGTAAAGTCTGCAAAAAGACAAAGGTTTGGGACCGCTGCTGCAATTTTCCCATAAATAAAAGTTACTCTACTTGGCTAATGTGGAGCCCACCATGACGTAATCCGTGACATCGGCACACAAATCTTCTCTATATTTATGCGAAATGGTGGAGCTTCCACACAGTGAAGAGGTGCCGTCTAGTTCCAAGAGCTCGAAGAAAATTAGTAATGGCTGCACAGTTTGTGATGCCGCGCGTGAAACTCGGAACCCAAGGACTCGAGGTACATGTTAAATTTTCTTATGTTTCCAATTCGATTCAATTTATAGATCAAACTTGACATTTTTTTTCTTTTACCGAATGAATCAAGAGATCTGTATGATTCAATCGGTCAACTTTCCGATTGGTGCTTATAACATCCTGAATATAATCAATCAAGTCCGTAACATTTCGTATTACAGTGATCACGGGGGCAGATCCAGCCAGGGGATCACTGTCTCGGTCCCTGACTGTGAATTTTTGCATAAGATGTTTTACATACTGTCCAGATACTGTCTATTATTATTATTTTTGTTTTTGAAGCGAGTTTATACTCTATTTTGTTCGTGTACGTCTATTATTGAAATGTGTCAATTCAGCCCCTGAACTTTTTTTAAGCATATATTGTTATTTAACTTACGAGTTAAGCAACTCATAGCGTATCTTTTACTAAATTTTACTGTTTTGCGGAGGTGATGTTGAGGTGTTTGCTGTGTTGCCTATGTACTGCCGGTCTTTGTAACATGGCATTTAATTATAAGCAAGAAAACACTCGCTCTACATGTGATTGTAGCAACAGTCATTTAAATATTTTGACGCTGTTGGTCTAACCTTCAGTTCATTCTAGGTAGATACTGATTTGGCCGATATTTGTGCCCTGTATAATTTTGGGTTGCCATAACTTGGCTGGAGACGTGATCGGTGACTTAAATTGAAACAACTTCGAAAGTTCTTTGCCGTTCTTCAAAAAAAGTTGGATAACTAAAGTGAAACAGTCTGGAAGTTTGGCCGCCAACAGAGCTTTTAACACAAACTTAATGTATTCTAAAATCTCATTGCTTCATCCAATGGCATGTTTTTCCTCTTAGGTATCAAGGATAGGTTATGGCTGTATGGGGCTTTCTGGTGTCTACAATAATCCTGTCTCTGAGGAGGATGGAATTGCAATAATCAAAGAGGCATTTAGTAAAGGCATTACCCTTTTTGACACATCGGATGCTTATGGTGTTAACCATTCCAACGAGCAGTTGGTGGGGAAGGTATGTACTTTTTGGATATACTTATTCTTGATTATGGCAGTACGTTTGAATTTATATGCTGGCATGATACTTTTGCTTCTTGTCATTGAAAGTTCACTTGAACAACAATATTGATATTCTACGGCGTCAAGCTGATCTAATGAAGCTTCATTTCCTTACTTTTAACTCCAGGTTAATGAAAACGTTAAAGAGGAATTTTGTGACAAAAAGAAAGAGAGAAAAAAAGAAGACAGACAACTTCATGTCTCGAATATATATATTTGCTTAAAACTTCTTGCGATCAATTAAATAATTATCGAGCTTATGATTGTGCTATAGTTTTCCTTCAGAGGTTAGGAATTACGGTTGATATAAGTTCACCTATCGCATCTGTAAATTATACAAAGTTTACAAAGCTAGACAGTATTAAAAAGTTTGAATATGTGAAGAACTTTCTCTTTTAAAAAAATTATAATTTGGTCTAGATTATTCTTGAAGTTATGTTTAACTTGATATTTCCCATCATGGACTATTATTAGATGACTATTAATTCAAAAACTACTAAATGTAATGCATGAGCATTTCTTGGTCACCTATGAGTTATCTCAAACATAGGGAATTCAAACTTTGCAGGCATTGAAGCAATTACCTCGAGAAAAGGTTCAATTAGCTACAAAGTTTGGTGTAGCTGGATTTGATGCTTCTGGAGTTATAGTGAAAGGTTCACCTGAATATGCACGCTCTTGCTGTGAGGCCAGTCTCAAGAGTCTTGATGTGGACTATATTGATCTTTACTACATACACCGAATTGATTCTACTGTGCCTATCGAATACACAGTGAGTTTTTTTTTTTTTTTTTCCATTTATTGTTTTATTTGGTCTCATATATTCATTTAGGTTAGTGGCCATTAACAACGTTTTCTCTTGATTTTCACTCATTTTTCTTATCGTGGTTTCCACTTCACTAACAATATGATTGCTCTGGTTGATAAAATTATTTTTGAGTTGCAGATGGGAGAACTTAAAAAGCTAGTCAACGAAGGCAAAATAAAATATATTGGATTGTCAGAAGCTAGCCCAAACACAATAAGGAGGGCTCATGCAGTTCATCCTATTACCGCTATTCAAATGGACTATTCCCTTTGGATTCGTGACATCGAAGATGAAATAATTCCACTTTGCAGGTTGCTAATTTTTCTCAAATATTTATTGTTATCTGTCCTGTTTGAATAATATAATCTCATATAGTGTTTCTTTTTGTCTTTTCGGAAATTGATTATAGGGAACTTGGGATTGGAATTGTTCCGTACAGTCCCTTAGGTCGAGGATTTTTTGCTGGGAAGGCCGTGGTGGAAACTGTGGAAAATAACTCACTGGTGTGTATCATCTATATCTTTTTATTTTCAATGCATAATATCTTCTTTAGTATCCTAGATCGTTTAGTGGTTTCTTCAATTTTTTAATCTCTAATTGCTGAAAGTTGTGTAATTTTCTCGCCCTCAGGCAAGTCACCCAAGGCTTCAGGGAGAGAACTTTGATAAGAACAAAGTTATATATTTTCGTATAGAAGCATTGGCTAAGAAGCATGGATGCACTCCTGCTCAACTTGCACTTTCATGGGTTCTTCATCAAGGGGATGATGTTGTACCTATTCCAGGTAAGCCAATCATATAAGAAGCTTTGCTTTAAATACTTTAATAGAAACCATGTCGGACAGATTAGAAATGTAGAGCATTAAAGAAATTGGAAATATCTGTTTAGAAAACTTTGCCATTGAGCTTACATTATATTCACATTGAAACTTTTCTTTCGTCCTTGGTGAGTATAAGAATATTCATATCCAGAAGTATGTAAACAGAGATCATCTTGGAGATGCTTGCATTCGGGTGTTTTGATTAGTTTGGATCCTTAATAATGTACTGAACTGGAATTGTGACATGGACTAAGCTGAAACAGCTATCTGAACTAATTAACTGGGCCTCTTCGTTTGATTCAGTTAAGTGCCAATTCAGCTATGTTATGTATTGGGCAAAGGGAATTTTGGAGATTTGTCAGTTTGGTGGGCAGTAATAACACGATAACCCCCTTCAACACTCTCCCGTTTCTCTCAAAAGTGGAAGTCTCTATTTTAGACTCCTGCCTTTCCTCCACCATTGAACACAAACAGGCACACAGAGGGAGGGAGAAACATCTACCCCTTCTCTTCATTTCTTGTGGTTTCTTATCCCTTCAAACCGTGCAAACTGGGCTTTCCAAGATTTATTTTGCCATCACATTGAACTCAACCAATGGCTAAGCGTCCCACCCCTACATAGACAGGTATGAGGAGTGTTAATTTTGCGTCCACAGATTTCTAGAGCTAGTGTAACTAAATAGATTACTCGAACAAAATTCATGTTTGTAATGCCAGAGAGATCACCCACAAGTGTATAACAATGCAAGACTAAGAGTAAAGGGGGGGGCAAGATGTTTTGCTGAAGAATATAAGCACAGTTCATGACGTCTATGGACTGTTTAGTTCATCAGCTTGTAGTAAATAGCGTGCTTTAGACTTTACACCAAACAAATTATTTACTGGACAAGAAGCTGAACCCTTATTTGTGATAGAATAGACCACTAACTGCCAATGCGTGTGACAGCTAAGTACTCAGCAACTCATGAATTCCAGGTACCCTCACTCATTAGGGATGGGTTTGAAAACCAACATTTCTTCAAAGACCTCTCTTAGTTATGTTATTCCTTTTCTTTTTACCCTGTTCTTCCGAGGAAATGAAAGGGTTAGAACTAGAGTGAAAAAATAACTTATCTGCTCATGCTAGCTTTCTGTTAATTTGGGATCTGTGAGCAAGAGCCATCTAATGCATATAAGGCCTATATTAATAGCCATTTTGGCCATTTATTCCTAGATAGAAAGACTTGAAAAGATGGATCATGAAGTCAAATTAAATCATAACTAGTTTACGTAGATCATTCCACTTTTCATGAAATAATAACACAGTTAGGTTAAGTCTCACTTTCCTCAGGGATCTATATACTTTAGTATTATTAGGTAGATTTTGATAAGCAAGTCTGTTATCTCTGGAAAATTGTTATCATTTGTGGCTGCTGTAAGAAATTTTCCTAGAAATCGCATATGCAATGGATGGTGACTGAAATATATATATTACATTGATCTCACTAATTGCATTGGTTTTAATGATGATTTATCTTTCAATCTTGTAATATTTATAGGTACAACTAAAATTAAGAATCTCCACTCCAATATTGAATCTCTGAAACTGAAGCTTACAAAAGATGATTTGAAAGAGATCACCGATGCAGTTCCCATCGATGAAATAGCAGGGTCGAGAAGTTCTAATGAGGCTTTTCATAAGATCACATGGGAATTTGTGAATACTCCACTCCCAGAATGAATCAGCAAAATGGATAATTACTAGTGTGCTATGTTTTGAATAAACTGGAGTTGTGTCGGTATTTGACGCAGTTTCGTCTTTGCATATTTTTAATTCTCTTTATGGTTATCCAAGTTTCACTAGTTTGTGTGGATGTAGATCACGAGTAATACATCGCATGGCTATTAAATAATTGAACGTTTGTTTTTTTTTTGCCGTCTGTTTTATAACATGCTATGGTCCGTCTCGATAATCAATTTGCTTTCCAGATGTACCATCATTTTGTCTGACTAGAGTTGCTAATCTATGTAACTTGTAGATACATGCAGTAGAAGAAAAGACTGAAAAAATACGGGTTCTTTGAGTTTATACGTTCAAACCGGAGAATTATAGTGGTGGTGGCCATCTTTTTTTTAGACAGTTAGGACAACTTCCATCACAATTCTGGTATATATACTAACGGCATTTTTGTTATAGTTTGTTAGATATTGGATGATAGTTTGTAGCATATTTGTAGCAGGTTAATAAAGGTTGAAATGTGTATTTGGTGGAATATTTTATTTCTTCTATTTCGGCTAGATATGGGGAAGATAATTTGTATTGTCATATCACGATTTTTGAAAAATTGTTGAGTAAACTCGAACTCGAACTCATATTGACAGTTGGATTCTAGTAATTACGTGGACTTGAATGAGATTTTATATTATGAAATATCGAAGTGTAATGAGTGCTTTCGGGTATTAAATTACCTGGATTGATCCAACATGCGCCTAATTACTCGGATCCAGTTGATGTGCATTTTCTCAATTGAACATCCAAACGACAAAAATATGATTAGAAACAGAAGTCTCTGGTAAAATTGTGACAAACAAGCTACTTTTATTTCCTTTGGCTTTCTAAAGCATGTTTGGCCAATGCTTATAAGTTTATTTTAAGAATAAGGCGAGAATTTTTTTTAACTTAAAAACGTCAACATAATCATACATCTGTAAAATAAAAATATATTTTAAAAAATAAAAAATAGTCTAAAGAACGGTTCATCCATCATTGCTAACGTGGAGGAAATGCTTAGTTCAAAGAAAGAGCTCGAAGGGAAGAATGAAGGAAAAGAGCTGGGGGCTTCCAAATTTTTCCTTTTGCGTATATATTAATGGGTTAATAAATCAATGGTCACTTAACTTTATATTTAGTGTCACCATAATCACGTAATTTAATTTTATTTCACCATGGTCACCCACCTTTATACTTCGTATTATCATAGTCATCCAATTTTATTTTATTTTATCATGACCACCCAATTTCATTTAATATTTTACCATGACAATTCAACTTCTTTTCGCCATTTTCACTAATTTTAAAGGGGGTAAAACGGTAACTTTACATTATATATAAAAAATAAATTTAAAAAAAAACAAAATTAAAATTAAAATAAAACTTATTTAAAAAAAAAAACTTATTAAAAGAAACCTTACTTAAAAAAATAAAATATAAAAACTTAAAAAAATATATATAAAAACTTATTTAAAAAAATGTTTTTAAAACAAAATAAAAACTTATTCTAAAAAAAAAAGTCACTTAGAAAAATAAAATAAAATAAAAACTTATTTTGAAATAAACGTTTTTAAAATAAAAAAAAAACTTTTTAAAAAAAAATTATTTTATATATATATATATATATAACAAAATTACCGTTTTACCAATTTTAAAATTAGTGAAAATGGTGAAAAGAAGTTGGATGGCTACGATGAAATGTTATATGAAATTAAGCGATCGGGTGTATATGGTGAAATAAATTTGAATTCATGATGACACTAAGTATAAAATTGGATAATTATGAAACAAAATTAAATTAGATGGTCAACGCATATAAAGTTGGGTGGGCATTGAAATGCCGGGGGGCTTCAAGTCACTGGAACTTGAAGAGGAGCTGCTTAGTTCAAAAAAGCTTGAAGAAAATGAATTAATCCAAGTGTACAGAAATGGCGTTCACAGAGGTCTTACCGACCTCTCACATGAGGTGGGTCCCACGTCGGACCGCACTGATTAAAAAATGGTTCAAATTTTTTCCCGCCCTCCCGTTGTGTGTTGTCGCTGAACAATTTGAGATGCCACGAGTGAAATTCGGAACCCAAGGACTTGAGGTATATGTTACAATTTCTTAATTCAGTTTGGGATTTGATTCAATCTGTAGATAGTGTTATGTTCTTCAAATAATGTATCCTTAAATCTCATTGCTTTATCCAATGACATGTTTTTCCTCTTAGATTTCAAGGTTAGGTTATGATTGTATGGGGCTTTCGGGTGCCTACAATAATCATGTCCCTGAAGAGGAAGGAATTGCAATAATCAAAACTGACAAACTAATAGCGTGGGGAGACATGTCAATTTGTTAAAGCCAACCATTAGGTTCTTGGTTCTCCGTAATTGGGGGACTTTTTTTACGCTCGAAATTAACATCCTTGTAATACGAAAATGAACAAATTTATTAACTAATGCTCTTTCATTGTTTCCGTAGAAGGGTAGAATCAATGTATAGTGTTGAACAAATAGGTGTAACTCTCCAAGACAGTGCCCAGATCGTTACACCTTTGTGCGGGTCAGAACTTACGCGACAAGGAATTTACTTCGAATATTTTTCAATTGAGTTTAATCTTTTAGAAAGAGAGAATTACTTAGTATTAATATCAAACCTTATTCCATAGTATTTACATGAGGTTCCTCTCTAAGAAAGTCCTCGGGATGGCTTAGAAGATCCATGATTTATGATTGTCGAAGTTGAATTAGCCGCCATATCCCTTTTTGTGGATGTAACACTTACCGGACTTTACTTCATAAATTAAATCAATTGGGAAATTGCTAGAAAAACAAAGACACATTCATGTGATTTTACATTTAGTATATTGCTTTAAATAACTGCGCCCTACATTCTTGAAATTTTCAGAAATTTGAGGTGATTTTGTGCTCGCTTTTGTTTTAATTTCTATTATTTTATTTTTAATATAGTATTCAATGAATATAATTGTTATCTTTGTGAATTATTAACATAACACATCAATGAATATGTTAATACTTTTTTAACATTTAACATTATGTTGTATGATACTTGGTAATGTATAGACGCAACCTAATTATTTTTTTCTCTTTATTTTTTAAAATTGAATTTAAAGCGATGCAGTGAAGCCCTCAATTGCTGTGTTATGCATTGTTAGTAATTGTTTTTCTTGCACCAAAGGACACCATTAATGCATTTGTCAACTTCGGTGGCAGATAGGAACAAAGCAACGAATACAGAAGGCATGTGGACAACTAGGATTCTTGTTCTGTTGCAATGTACGCACGTCAAGCTTGTGGATATGAGATGTTAAAATAAAGTTTGATCAATCGGAGGTGGTAATAAAAATAAAGTATCAAGTCAATCTAACAATAGGTCTGATGTGGTCATTATAGGCACCTCGAGCATGAGGACTGCCAGAGTTCTTCATCTTCAATTATAGGAACTGTGTCCTCGGAGCTTGATAGTCCTCGGGATACCTCGAGCTCAGAACCCCTGAATACCTGCAAAATCACAACAATAGTCCTCGGGATGTATGTGGTCGGGCATTTGCCTTGATCAACTTCACAAGGTACTCTATAATTGAACATTGATAGTCCTTGCCCCGTAAGGACTTCAACCCTATCCAATTACCAATATCCAAGAAATTCTAGGACTGAAATGAGTCTATCCTGAAACATACTATGGATAAGGTAAGATGAGACTTCTAGTTTTAATCCAACACCAACTCCTACCATAAGTCATTCCTAAAAATAAGGTGACGAGTCCTACAAGGAGTCCACTACTACCTAGCTCTATAAATATGGGGTCTGAGATTATTATTCAAGTACGTTTTACATATATTCCCAGCATATATTTTTTTCTCAATTACTCTTTTTGACTTAAGCATCGGAGGGGCAACGAGGCCACATCTCGACGCCCTTGTTTCAGGTACCAGAAGATCTCATTCGTGCTCGTTCTCGATCGTCAAGCTCGGGAAATCAACATGTGCGATTTTTTGTTAGGATCAAGGTCCGATGATGATTTCACATAAAATATCACTGGTTTTTTATTTGAAGCTTAAAAGAAAGGATCGCATCACGAGCTTTCCAATGTACATAATGAAAGTTACGAGTTCGACTATAAAATCACCTAAAGGGGGGTGAATATGTGAATAATGCGTAATTAAAAATTGTCAATTAAAAGTAATAAGTCACCTTTTAGTTGTTCTAAATGTTTAGTCAATCAAATCATTTTATCCTATGTTGAATTGCCACAATAATTAATAAAACAGTAAATAACACAATATTTGTTGACGGAAAAAACCTTTAATTGGGTAAAAACTCCAAAACCAAGCTAATAACCTCCACTATAGATAATAAGAACTTACAATATGATTCAACCTCAAAATTCATTAGACTCGCTCCAAGATTCGCTGGAACGTGCTTCACTCACATCTGTTCCCGATCTTCTGGAATTGTCTAGTTCTCATGGATCACCAAGAACACGTTGCTCTTGTACTCTTCTGTATTTCTGGTCCAACCTCATTCATTCTTCAGCAACCTTTGAATGTTATTGAGAATGTACCTTCCCGATTATATTTAGGAAGTGAGTGTTTTGAATTATTTGAATTTGATGTTTTTCTCAACTTGTGGTTGATTGATCTCAAGAATCAAATGTTTAATTTCAATGTTTAGATGTGTTCTTGGATCTTGAAATGATGTTATGAAAATGTATTATAATGATCAACCACCACACAAAAATGAATGAGCATTGTATATTTATAATATGAGATATTTGGGTAGTATAAAATAGATAGAACTCTTAAAAATCGAGAACTAGGGTTTTTCGAAAAATACTGTTGCTTGAGCATTGGCGAGCGACAGGCGAGCGGCAATGTTTCTATTTACCTTTTTCCCTTTTTAAAAATATTTTATTTGACTTCAGTTTCAAGTTTTCAAATGACTTCATCTATACAAAAGTCAAAAATGATTTTATGAGTTACGGTGTTATCTGTATTATGTTATTATGATTTTGAAACTTATCGTATTGTTAAAAACTTTGAAAGTATCTATGAAGTTCCAATATATCTGTAAAGTAGGACTTGTCTACTTGAAATATAAAATTATGAAAAACAGTCTTTAACATTTTTTATTTCGAAAATTTGAAAATTATATAATTGACTAATTGTAGGAATTATAAAGTAAATAACTAAATATAGTATTTTCTAATTATACACGTTTTGTATGTATTTTATTATTATTAAATGATATTTAGAATGTTTAATTATTTAAAATAATAATAATAAAAATAAGTAACTTTTTTNTTATTTAAAATAATAATAATAAAAATAAGTAACTTTTTTTTTTTTTAGCATATAGACCTCATCTAGGCTTATAAAACTTGACGCTACGGGTCTTTATCAGATTTGGATGTCAACAATAATATGTTTTGTAATTATCCCATAATAAAAGAAAATAGTGAAACAAATACTAAATAGTTGATTTTATTTGATCACACTATGTTGACATACTTGATCACTAGAAATGGGGGAAAAAAGGTAATAAATCAAAAGAAGGGAGACATAAACACATGATTTTCGTTTTGCTTCTACTCAAAAAAAAAAAAAAAAAAAAA
>CAIGRT010055413.1:9820-39675 GCA_903798405.1 Fraxinus platypoda | reverse complement strand
ACATAAACTGTGTTTTCATCCTCACTGAGGATGAATAACATTGCTCTAATTAAATTTAGACCCGACGGGTCCACTTAATTATACCCGCAAATTTTAGTTCGGTTCGATTCTCTTCAAAATGAAATCGAATCGAATCGAATCGAACCATATCATGCCCTAATTTTTCCTCCTCAGACTTGACTGGGCCTTTCGTAATATTTCTAAAAACTAAGCCAAATTATACAAAACACACGCTTCTAGTCTAAATTATCCGTTGAGTGCCCACTCTTCAGTCCAGTATCTACTGCTTAAAAGCCTAAAACCTCCGAACGCCTCATTTTTCCAAATTTCACCAATTTTACCGTTATTTTCAAATGCTGTAGTCTCTTTTTTCCACACGCTACAAACACTAACGGCGCTCCATAAACTCGCCGGAATAATGGCGGTTTCCGGCAAGTATTCAGGCGAGAGTCAGACCTCGGGAAACTCGTCTTCCACCTTTTTCACCTCCAAAACCCCAATTCTTGGACAAAAACTCTACATCGTCATAATCGCGACTGTCGTCATTATGATTTTCATTTTCTTCTTTATTTTCCTCTTCCTCCGTCGGAATCGGAACTCTAAAGGACGCCGCGTTGGTAAGAAACACGGTTCAGGTTTACTGCCTCCGGTATGTAATGAGATCACGGAAATCAAAACCTCGGATCACGCTGAAATAAATATAGTCGGCGTAAAAAACAAAGCGTTTATTATACCAAATGTGGTAAAAGATGTTGTAATCGAATCTAAGGGCAAAAAGGGAAGTTCCGAGAGTAATGGGTCGAGTACTACCCGGAGCGAATCGTCCTCTGCTATGTCTGCGTCCACCGACGGGTTGAGTAACATTGGGTGGGGCCGACGGTACAGTTTAAAGGACCTGGAAATCGCAACAAATCGATTTTCGAATGATAATGTGATTGGTGAAGGAGGCTACGGCATCGTTTACAGAGGTGTTTTGCCCGATGGCTCTGTTGTTGCCGTGAAAAATCTCCTAAACAACAAGTAAGTTTATCATATTACCTTAATCGCAAAAGTTGTAAACATAATTTTATGGATTGTTTTTTTTTATTTTCAGTTCATCTTGGTTAATTCTTTCTTTGATTTTATATAATCGAAGTAAGAAAGTGTAGTTACTGTATGTGTGTTTGGTTGGGATTCTTTTGTTTGTACAGAAAGCGAATCAAAGCCAAGTAGATCTGGATTGGAAGGAATTGAGTGTGCCCGTGAACTTTTTGTCTCTTTTGACTATAAGAAAAACAATGTAAAACTCTTATTTTTGTTTCTTTATTATTCCTTCTTGTTGGTTTATTTTATCTTGTATAACTTTTGTTTCCGCCCTTTTCTGGTTAAACACCTCTGTTTCCATCCTTCTTCCTTTGTTAATTTTCTCGTAGCAGTTAAGACTTTATGCTGGTTAGGTGAATGATACTTGGCTTCTATAGAATACTTTTAGGAACAACTATTTATTGATGGAAAATATTGTCTTTTGGGGCCAGGAATTGGCTTGCTCCAGAAAATATTGGGTGGGATGGACGATATGTTCTTGATGGATGATAATTAAGTATATATTTTCTGGCACCTAATTTTGAATTCGACAATTTGCAAAATTCAAGAGTGACGAGAAGAAACGGATATAGATCTGTTTAGTGTTGGAGAGTTATGTGTCAACAAATATCAGAACAGGGATGCAATTGCTGTTTTTGGTCATGTAGAAGTTTGCATTAGTGGTTGCTTCATATTCCAGATAAACTTTTCAAAGAGAATATCATATGTGAATGAGTTCCTTGAAATGGAAGAAATTGATTCTAAAACATGAACTCCACGTCAAACATTTCTTCGTTTTCTTCTTTTTGAAAATGGCATTTCTACCAACCACCCTATCAATTGATTGAGCTTAGCAAAATGTTGAAAAATGTTGAATTGATTGAGTCATTAAAATATGCAGCGACTATGACTTCAAGTTTCTACTGAACTTCANCAGCGACTATGACTTCAAGTTTCTACTGAACTTCAAAAGAAGTCCCAAGCTCTTTGTACATCGAAACAAACTCTGTTCAATTTGATGCTTAGTGAATCACTTGTTGATAGGGGTCAGGCAGAGAAGGAGTTTAAGGTGGAAGTTGAAGCCATTGGAAAGGTAAGACACAAGAACCTCGTGGGCCTGATGGGTTATTGTGCAGAAGGTGCTCAAAGGTACACGTGACTGGCCGTTGAATTTCTCTCTGTTATGTAGATATCGCTGTCTTTTCCTAAAATAATAACTACGTTTTCTTTCCTTCCATTTAGGTTGCTAGTTTATGAGTACATTGATAATGGCAATTTGGAGCAGTGGTTACATGGTATTGTGGGGCCTGTTAGCCCTTTGACTTGGGAGATCAGGATGAAAATTGCCATTGGGACAGCAAGAGGGTGAGATATTTATGTCTCACAGCATATATTTTTACCACAATGTTTATATTGGAAAGATTCCCTGGAAGTCCAATGGTCAAATTTTACACACGTATTTTTTGTATGTTCTTATCTTCCAATTTTCTATAACAAGTGAGTTGGTAAATTTTGTCACAGACTGGCATACTTGCATGAAGGATTGGAGCCCAAAGTTGTGCATCGTGATGTGAAGTCTAGCAACATTCTTCTAGATAGGAAATGGAATCCAAAAGTATCTGACTTTGGACTTGCCAAGCTGCTAGGATCCGAGAAAAGCCATGTTACAACACGAGTGATGGGAACGTTTGGGTTTGTTCCTTTCTGACTTTGACAGTTTGATTTTCCATTAAGCAGCAGTCAGCTTGAAAGATGGTAACACAATTTTATTTGCTTATAGTTAACTATGCATGTTGCTACAGATATGTCTCCCCTGACTATGCATGTACTGGTATGCTTAATGAGAGGAATGATGTGTATAGTTTTGGAGTTCTTCTCATGGAAATAATTACTGGAAGGAGCCCAGTCGACTATTCCAGACCACCTGGGGAGGTGAACAATTTCTTCCCTTAAGTATGTACTCATATTAATAACAATATATTTACATATCCCAACTCTGTTTACTAAATCCAGGTGAATTTGGTTGATTGGTTCAAAGGAATGGCAGCAAGTCGTCGTGGTGAAGAGCTGGTCGACCCCCTCATTGAAATTCCTCCCCCTCCCAGAACTTTGAAGAGAGTAATTCTGGTTTGCCTTCGCTGTATAGATTTAGATGCAAGCAAGCGTCCAAAGATGGGGCAAATTGTTCATATGCTTGAGGCTGATGAACTTTCTTACCGTGTGGTGAGCTTCATTTCCTTAGTTTGTTTTCTTACACAATAGAAAAATTATAAACAAATGAAAATTAGTGGTTGATAAGTTGGTAGTACTTGTTCGTCCCACGAAATTTGTGGATAAAATGTTGATTTGGCTGTTTATAAACATTAGCCAGAAGATGGGCTAAATTTCTTTAATCTTTTTGGAGAGGGCAAATAATTCATTTATTAGCCGTTTCACACCCTACAGGAACCTCGGTCTACTCTTGATACTGCTTCTTCGCATCCCATAGCAACTGGCAACAAAGGAAATGGTGAATGATGATGTTTTATTTTATCTCATAAAAAAGGTATATACTGGTTTAGATAGTCTATTTTATCCAAATTAGCAGAAGATAATTATTGGAATGTTACTGTATAAATATATATTTTTGGTTCTTATTTTGCGTTCATCCTGTCGCAGCCTATTCGCATACCGAGTTTTGTAAATATTTTTTTCTACTGAACATTAATAATATAAAAATAAAAAATCATTGCTATAGTTAAATATCTGTTGCGCATGTAAGATGTATTTATTTTTATTGCATATTGGGGCCATGTAGTGATTGACTTTTTGATTTTGAAAATCTACAATAGAATGATTAAATTCAGTGCTGGATTTCACTCTTGGCCCAACATCATCGGATTGTATACCCTACAACTCAGGCATTAACTATCGCCAATTCAATTTTCAGATTTTATGTTTCAAGATTTAAAACTCAGGCGATAAATAAATAAATAAATATATTTTATTAATTAAATATATTAAGATCAAAATTATACAATTACTGGTCACGATTACGTACTTATGTGTCACAACATATTTATTGGTCAAAGATCATTTCACGGTCACAAATTAAAAAAATTATAAGTCACATTTTATTCATCGGTCACATATTTTCTAATTAGTTGGTTACAAATTATTTTTTCAGTCACAAATTATATAATTTTTAGGTCACGATTAAATGGTTGGTTACGAATAAAAAATAATTGGTCACAAATTAATCAAATAGTTGGTCACATACACCAAAGACCCTACTCCCATAGTCCCACCTCCGATCTCGGTCCACTACCAACATTTGATAACAAATCAACCAAATAGTTGGTCACAAACTTTCTTATTCGTAGCCTCGTCGCCGCACCACCACCACCAACATCAACTACAACAACATCGTCGCTATCACTAACATTGGTTTTTTCCATCATCGCTGCGCGTGGTGACTATATGAGTGCTGCCTCGAAGGTGGCCTGTGAGAGGAGTGAAGAAAAAAGAGAGAGGGGATGTGAAGTATTTTAAGTGGGCGGGGTGGGAGTGGTGGGTAAATTTTATAATATTGTTAGTAATTTAATTAATACCTGATTTTTTATTAAATAAACTTCACACCTTGAAAACTTAAATACCTATGTAATTTCCACTTGATTTAGTGATAATTGCCCGACATAATATAATGAGACATACACTCTTTAACTATTGGTGGGTAGCAAAGGATTGTGCAATGGTTGGCCTCTTTATACTTCGGCCGGCCTCGTTATATCTTTTTGATGTGCCCCATGTGGGTCGAGCCTTCTAAAACCGAGTCCAATCGGGCCTAGCCGTTGACGTTGGCTGGCCCAAAATATGACCAGTACCTTTTGCGTCTCAAGTCATCTCGAATATATGCACTTTTTCACACCTCCATTCTACCTTATTATTTTGTGACACGATCTCCCCTAATTATGCGGTGTTTGTTTTAAGTGTGAAATATGGGATGATGAGAAAAGTGACATAGTTAATTCCAAGTACTATGTTTCAACGTTCTAATAATTTGCAGGCAGTATGAAAAGCATCTTTGATTATAATGTCTCAAGTTGTTTCCAAGTTGATGTGACTTTAATTAATTAATTTTTATTATAAAACATAATCATGGAGCACGTGGTTGAAAAAAATGTATTATTTTGTTTGAAGCATTCGATTTCAAAATTAAGTACACATTGGAATATGTTGGCATAAGAAGTTAAATATCGTACAATCTACAATAGAAAATGAGTCGTAGATGTCTTAAAGACATTTTCAATTTGCAAGAGAAATTGCTTTGCAGTCGAGAGATGATTGGAATCAAGTATGAATTACTTTAAATTATTTGATCCCGACTAACTTGAAATCGAGTCATAAGTTGTAATAACTGATTCCAAACGCATTTTCAAGTTTAACTAGAGTTCTCTTTGTTAATTTAAGTGTATTTATGCAACTTAAATTATTTAAAGTTGATAAAAATATGTTTGGATTTAGGGTGGTTATATTCACTCCACATTTTAGTTATACTAAAAGTTATTAAGGGGCTGTCTGGTGCAGCTTGTAATCGAAATTAGAGACGTTAGGCCGCAAATGTTGACTTCTTTGGTGAGAGAGTGGGCCCCAATTTTTAAAAAGTAACGGTAAAAAAAGTTTAATTTCCCTGATTTTCAGCTGGAGCAGACAGGCTCTATCTGTTATTCATTATTACACTTGTATTCTTAATTTTCTTCTTCAATACATTCTTATTTGTAACATTTCATTGATAAAAAAATATTGTTTTTAATTATGGTTTTCGTCCAAAAATAATGTTAACGTGCTTTAAAATGAGGGCCAAATATTTAATCTCATTTGTTTTGTTTGTTTAAAAATATGATGAGCAAATGAATCATTTTTACTTTATCTTAAAGAAAATTTTGGAGAAAAATCATAATTATAAACAATTTATTTTAATTTGAGAATAAGAATGCGAGAAAAAAAAAACTTAAAACGTAAATGTAATAATATATAAAAGTTAGGAACCTTTCATGCAATTTAAATGCAATTTAATTATTAAAAATCGTGGTGTGAACATATTTATCACGAATCTATATTCTAAGAAATAGCTGTCGGTAACTTCTTTACTTAACGTAAAAAAATAATTAAACTACATATTATAGAATTAATTACATATCAACATTCCATTGTCGTCCAGCGGTTAGGAGACCCGGCAATGGAACCTTTTTCCAAAACTGAATTTTCTTTCAATAATTGTTTTAAAATTCATATATTAAGGACTTTTAGAGTAATTTGAATAATTTTTTATAGTAAATTGACGTGAAATAACTCTTTAATTCATCAACAATAATAGAAGAACCATGCTACAGGAACCGCGGGGATGATCGCGTCGGTGACCGCACACACACATGGAAGGTTGGAATTATTTTATTCGGGTGGGACCCACGCCTCGACTGTGAGTGCGCGATCATCTCCGCGGTCATCCATGCGGATCGTCTAGGTTAATTCATAATAGAAATCTGCCAAAAGGACAGTCAGCTTTATTTTCAACGAGTTTGATCTGGTTTCTGCCAAATCATTTACGTGATGAGAAAGAGGTTTTCGATTAAGTTTGAAAATTGGGATTTGACCTTTCTCCAGTCAGAGAGTCCTTATCCATTGGACCGAATTCCGTTTCCAGTCACTTATCATCTCACTTTCTTTTTCTTCCTATATAATTAAAAATAATTATTTCACAAATTTATTCTTAGCCCACGTTCGACCTCCATTTTTAACAAAAAAATAAAAAATAAAAATTGAATTTTGTAATAATGATTTTTTTGGAGAATTTGTGGTTAAAAAGTAGAATTTTTTTTTAGATTACGTTTAAATTATTTTATTAAAAGAATGTATGGTTAAAAATGAGTTTGAGAAAAAATATATTTTGAGATAATGAAACCCAGGCTTAATAGTTAAATTATTAATTTGGGATCAACGTTCTTGCCCTATTAATTTTTTTTTCTTGTATACATGCTTGTATTTAATAAGTCGTACTCAACTGGACATGTTGACATTAGCATAAGGGATTTGCTAAGTGTACAGCGGGGTTGTGAATAGCGACGAGTTGGTCCGCCCATCAACTCGGGGCGTGGACCAGCACAAATTGAGGCGGCAGGCCAAAGCTTGAGCAGTTGATATGCCCGTGGAATGCCGTCGCCCCGATTGTGGTGAACAGCGTGAGCCTCTGGCGTGCTTCGACATTTGCATGCTCCCGATGCTAGCCTGCGAACTCCCCATTCTACTCGTTTTGAAACATGTGCACCTTGTCATGGGCCTCTCTTTTGGGGGGTTTGTACACCGAGGTGTCAACTCCGGTGTACAAATAGCAAAACCCTTAATATAACTGTACTTGCTCTTCTTTAACATGCCAAATTGAATAAAAAATTCACAAGAGAGTTTTTCGAAACAGTTTCTTTGCTTGCACAGAAGCAGTGTTGTCAGAATTAATACAGATGCTGTTTGGCGTGTCTATTTGTTTTTTTTTTTTTGCCATTATCCAACAGGAAATTGCCAAGTGTTGTCTGTATTAATTCTGACAACATATTTTGTGTACAAATAGCAGATCTCATTTCGAAATTATAGATATTAAGATAAAGGAAAATAAATACACGCACGCGCGTAGGTATATATGAAAGTTGTGGATAAATTCCTCCAAGGTTTTCAATCATGATGTATATAAATAACATATGGGAGGAAATAAGAAAAATATTTAATATCGTGGTGTAAAATTTTCTTAGTGTGAATATAACAGAAAATATCTCGAACAGTTTTACCCCAAAGTTGTCAACTACGAGATATGGGTCCCACATTAAACGGCACTCCACGCCACCTACTATTATAGGAAACGCCATGGAAGCAATTTGTGGGCCCGGCGGCTCTGTATCTGTCTCTCTCTCTAGACTCTCAACAGTCCACTTTGCGTCCACACCATTTCCGAGTCACCACTTGACTCCCCCACCAAACCAACTATCCCGTTCTCCCCAAATACACACTATAAGTCCCGTTTAAGCCCTTTTTTTGCTTGTTGTTGATTTGAAAAACTCAATTTTTTTTACATGAATTAAGTGTAAATTGTGATTTCTTGATCTTTAGCCATTAAAATTAGGGTTCAAATGGAGCTGAAAGGCTAAGGTTTAATCAATGGAAAACAAGATGTCAGTTGCAGAGCTCAAAGAGCGGCACATGGCCGCTACTGAGACCGTCAATGCCCTCAGAGATAAATTGAAACAGAAGCGTCTGCTTCTTCTGGACACTGATGGTAATTAGTTCAAATTATTTATCGTAATTATTGCTGTTATGGTTTGATTTAAATTTGGAGTGTGCTTCAGATCTATCAATGTTGGTGCTAGTTTATTCAATTATTTATTCAACTGTGCAGTTGCAGGATATGCGAGGTCTCAAGGGAAGACTCCTGTGACTTTTGGCCCGACCGATCTGGTTTGCTGTCGGACCTTACAGGGTCATACCGGAAAGGTAGCCGTATAATTTCGCATGTGAAAACTATCAAAACAAATTTTTTTGCCTGATCTATGTATGATTTTATTTTGTAACATTTCATAATTTCTGTAGCAACAGCAATGGAATTGACTAAGACTTTTGTTTCCTTAGAATTAGAACCCATGGTCAGAGAACACAGTGTTTGACTTATTATTGATGTTGTAGGCTTAGGTTATTGACAAATGATATATGCCACTGCCAGTGATATTTGACCCACCCTATATGAGTCAATTTTCACCACTTCAATTTATTTCAAGAAGTGGAATTAGGATAATTCTTACCAAACACGTGGTGGTGAAGTCTGCACTGTCTTGTTTCATACAGCAGCTCTACATAGAACCAACCTTTGGAAGTGACTCAACCTTTTGGCACCTTTAATCAACCAAGTTGAATGGTAGGGAACTCAATGAAGTGTTATAGTGGTTAAACACAAAAGGAGATTCTATTAAATATACTAATATTATGAAATATATGTGTAGTGCCTCAATAGTGAAATGTAGTTATGATAGTAGTAGTATAAATTCCTATTAATATAGACTTGTATTAAATTTTTGCTTTGAGTCCTCATCTTTTTGCTTTAACCATAGACAACCTCATCAGACATGTCTAAGATTTTTTCTTTTATTAAAGTATATATCGAAGATAAGTTCCATTGGTCTATGTTAATTGTTGATGATGACATAGTTTTAATTGACAAAGCTAGGAGGAGAAATTGAGTTAAAACTAGCTAAATGTTTGAAGTTAAGTAGAACTAGACAAAAATACATAAAATGTCGATAGTGACATAGTGGGATAAGAAAGATGATAGATTCACTATAGAGGATGATGATATCCCGAAGAGAGATTGTTTAGATGTTTAGGTATGACCAATTATTACAAATACGAGTTTGACAAAATGCTATTAGACTAGTCATGCTCGTGATAAAAATTCTTTGCCATTAAATGACAAAATATATTTAAGATGAATGTAGAGGGAATGAGGATATCAAGATTAATATGGTAATACTAGATCGTAAAACATTGAAGATGAGAGTGTACAACATCAAGTGGAGGTGAGCAATTGAAGAAAAACTAAGGGAAGGACAATATAGGTGGTTGTGGAATGCCTTGCGCTGAGCTAAAGACGTTCACAAGTCCGAGCTGCAGTCTTGCAGAATAGTCAGGAGAGGGACACAAAAAATTATATTGTATGTGTGGTTGCAAAATATTTGATTGCATTGGAATTCCTGTAGATATAGCTGTCGACCGAACAGAATAGTGAAAAAGGATCAATTCCGAATTTATTGGAATAACATTTAGGCTATGTTTGGTACCAATACAAAAAATTATATTGTATGTGTGGTTGCAAAATATTTGATTGCATTGGAATTCCTGTAGATATAGCTGTCGACCGAACAGAATAGTGAAAAAGGATCAATTCCGAATTTATTGGAATAACATTTAGAGTGTGTTTGGTAGAGATTAAAATCGGATTAAAATTGAAAAACTAGCCGTTATTGTTAACTTTTATTAGACGAATGAGACTCAATAACGGCTATATTTTCAATTTTAATTGGATTAAAATTTCTACCAAACAGGCAGTTTATTTTTATTGTCGTGTACCATTTACTTAATCAGATGGATGATTTGATGATTCATTGACCTTCTAGAAATATTTTAGAAGGTTGCTCATGGTGTAAATATCTCACTATATATTTTCTAGAATCTATAAAGCCAAGATTATGCTTTTAATTTTTCCACTGACTTACGTTGAAAAACTTTAGTGTGTATCTAAATTGCTTTCATTCTTGAAACTGTGACTTACCATATATTGGAACCATTTGCTAATGCACTTGAGCCTGTGAGAGATTTATATTTGTTCTTAGGATGGTAATGAATTCTTATTCTGAACTGTGAAGGTGTTCTAGGCTTCTAGCATTTCACTATTTCAACATTGCATTTCACTGCCATCTCTCTATAAATGCTCTAATGCGCTAACATCTAATGAATCACTTAATTCTATTTAGAATTGATTGTTAGAGTTTTGGCAATTTTAACCGGCAGTGGAGATTATTAGTTCAACACTGATGGATGCACAAGTAAAACAGCCATATAGAAGAATTTTCTTTGTCATGCGCGCATGCGCACACATCCTTGCTGGCCAAGTTAAAGTCCAATATGGTTTTGTGACTATGTTCTTAAAAAATTGTCACATATTGCCTTTTGATATCTGTAAGGGTGCTGTTGTGAGATCCTTGAACATTTATTTTTGGCGAGATTCTTAATTTTATTTTATTATTGTTTTTTTATTTTTGGTGAGGTCCTTGAGCATTATGTCATATTATTTCTTAAGGTCATGGAAGGAAAATACCTTCTTTTTAAAGTCCCCTCCCATTATATTTTTTAATATATACGATGACTCGCATCTATCGTATTAAAATATTCCAGATTATTATTTTTACTATGCTTTACTAGGCGTCTTGTGTCCAGAATCAAGTTATTAAAAAAAGTGGCATAAAATTACCTTAGATTTTTACAGATACTGCTGGATAAAAATGGCTCGACATAATATTAGGAAAATAAATCATTTCATACTGCAAATTAGATCTTCAAATCGGCTGCCATCTACTTTTTTGCCACGTTCTGTACAGCAACTAGTTAGCATGCAATGCAATATTGATGTTACCAAAATAAATTAACACAAAACTGGTAGTAACTTGTTTGTTCGGTTGGTAGGATACATAAGATGGATTGCACATGGAGTCATGTAAATTTCAGAAAATTTAACCCAGAATTTGATGTGATATCTCTTATCTTCTTAAATTCCTAAATTGTTTCAGCAAGTAATCGCAAAAGAATTTTCAGGTATATTCATTGGATTGGACTCCTGAAAGGAATCGCATAGTCAGTGCATCTCAAGATGGCAGATTAATAGTGTGGAATGCTCTCACCAGCCAAAAAACTCATGCAATTAAGCTTCCTTGTGCATGGGTCATGACCTGTGCCTTCTCTCCTAGCGGGCAGTCAGTTGCCTGTGGTGGGCTAGATAGTGTTTGTTCAATATTTAACCTCAACTCTCAAACTGACAGGGATGGAAATCTGCCAGTTACCCGAATGCTTAGTGGGCATAAGGGCTATGTATCTTCGTGCCAGTATGTTCCAGACGAAGATTCACATTTGGTAACTAGTTCTGGTGACCAAACATGTGTACTATGGGATATAACAACTGGCCTGAGGACGTCTGTCTTTGGAGGTGAATTTCAGTCTGGACACACTGCTGATGTGCTAAGGTATGCAGACAATCTCTCTCTCTCTCTCTCTCTTTTTGGAAAATACTATCTTGAAGTGTGTTGTTTAAGAAGTGATCTAATGCATACTGTTTTGATTCAGCATCTCAATAAACGGATCCAACTCTAGAATGCTTGTGTCTGGCTCATGTGATTCAACTGCTCGTCTGTGGGACACTCGTGTTGCTAGTCGAGCAGTTCGTACTTTTCACGGTCACGAGGGAGATGTTAATAGTGTAAAGTTCTTCCCAGATGGTAATAGATTTGGAACTGGTTCAGATGATGGAACATGCAGACTATTTGACATTAGAACTGGGCACCAGCTACAGGTGTACTACCAACCTCATGGAGATAATGACGCCCCCCCTGTGACATCCATTGCATTCTCTATCGCAGGCCGACTCCTTTTTGCAGGGTACGCTAACGGTGACTGCTATGTATGGGACACTTTGTTGGCAAAGGTACATCGCATTCTTATTCATCATGCATGTGCTATATATTACCAATCCTGTCTTGAATAAAAATGTGGCACCGGAGTTTCCATTTTCTCTTGTATTTAGAATTTCATTGCAATCATTATTCTACCTCCAGTTCGATGCAATTCGTTCTTTGGAGGCACGACTTGAAAAAACTCGTGTTTCAATGAACAGGTGGTTTTGAATTTGGGATCCGTGCACAACTCCCACGATAATCGAATCAGCTGCCTAGGACTATCTGCCGATGGGAGTGCTTTATGTACAGGAAGTTGGGATACAAACTTGAAGGTTAGTCTTCAAGTGTGACTACCTGTTTGGCCCCCATTTCACCAAACTCATTTTTAACCACATATTTATAGGACCCACAACTTTTACAAACTTTTCAATCACGCGTTTTACCAACTTTTATCAAAATCTACTAAAATCTAATTTTTATCCAAACCAAACAAGGGCTATATCTTTCTGTGCATGTGCAAGTGTTCTGCTATCGGTCCTTACAAGTTGCTTTGCTTTATTATGGTCCGTTTCAAACTTCTTTCTCGTAATCAACATGGTAGCTATAGATTTCTTTGCGATGTACTTGGTAATAGCTAAACCATTTAAAAGATCGATAGCATAAATACGTGAATGTGAGCTCATTACAAGTAATTTTACTCCTGGCAGATTTGGGCTTTTGGAGGGCATAGAAGAGTGATATAAGCAACCGAGACCATTCTTTGATCCGGATTTATCTGACAAATAGGCGAATGGTTCTCGATGTCTTTTTATTCAAGAAATATGCCATTCAGAGAGATTTACAGTGTCCCAGTTGTGATTTGGAAAACTGTGTTCTGTTTTCTTGAAATCTGTGAGTTCCGACAAATACATTAGTAGAGTAAATGAAAATGTACATGCAAGTTTCAACTATCTTTTTTACCCCTTGTCGCACTCTTTTTCATTAATTCTTCCTGTTGTAATTTCATTTTGAAATAAGAATACATTTCAACTGATTATCAAAAGCTTTTTTTTTTTTAAAAAAAATTTTAAATGTTTCAATTCTTATTCTCACATCTACACTCACAATACCAAGTTATTAACTTGTATAGGTGCTACAGTATCCAGGAATAGAGCCTACTAAATGCATGTTTGGCCAACTAAGCTTAAGTTCCAATACAGAATGATTGTTTCACAAGTAACTCATCTAACGAAATGCTACATGATATGATAAATGAACATGTCAACGTTCAAAATATTAGAAGAATGACACATCTTTCTTATTTCAAAACAAATAATGATGAAAGCATAGAAGGGATTGCTTTGAATTTACTTCATTGGTACATATTCAATATGAAACAAGGTCCAACGAATCCACCTTTTTCTTTCATTATTTTGAAGAAAACTATAGTAATTCAGTATAATAATATATCGAATTCCTCAGCAGGTTGAGTTTGGTGCCAAATCTAATTGCCATTATACAACTCTCACCTCAATTATACAAAACAAAACCCCTGATGCCAATTAACAAATGGAGAAACTAGCCAACAATTTTCCCTCGAATAAGGGAAAAAAAAAAATGGAGATGGGAGAGAGAACTACCCACTTGCAACGGTTTCATGAATTGCATCGCTAACATTTTCATCCTCAGATCTGACGGCCAACTTCATGGCAACCTCTTTTGCCCCATCGATCCCTAATGATAACCGGACAAGCACCTTTACATTGCCTATGTATACACCAGATAATAGGCAGGTATGCGACCTTGAGTTGCTTGGGACCACCTCCGTGCCCTGAAAAAAATAGGAATTAAAGAAATGGAACCCTTCTAGCACTCTTCCAATACCGAAAGGTAGGTAGTGGAAAGATATTAGAATAACATAATTAGAAACAAATCAGAACGATGTGAAATATATATTAAAGTTATAATTATCATCAAAATGGGCGAGTAAATCTACACGTGTGAAAATATAGCAACTACATTGTTAATTATCCTATTATGATGATTAAAAGTAAAAGTCTGACCTCGCAAGGCTGCATGCCAAGAAGTTGGATGACTGCATTCACAGCTTCTGCAAGGCTTTCCCTTGGCCCAAGGCCATATTCATCCATGCGTTCACAATCGGGGCCCATGCTTTCCCAGGCATTCCTGAAGTTGGAGACCCCCACTTTGAGCATATAATCTGCGGCTACAACCTCAAAATCCTCTAGTTGGTACTCGTCTTCCACTCCATCGTCTTCAGCCTCGCCAGTAGAGGGATCAACCTAACCATATGTATAGGTAGGTGGTAAATAATCAAAGAACACAAGATTCTAGCACTAGTATACAGATGTCTGAACACAGGAAGCTACATAAAGGGCAGTACAAACAACAATAAGAAAGAATATATGTGCATCCCTCACCATTCAAAATAAGTGAGACACAAGTACCTCTTTAACAGTAAATCTCAACATGTTTGAGAATTTTCCAACCACCGGAACGCCTCGAGGTTTTTCAAATGCTACAAATGTTTGTCCTGGAGTGTCATATGGAAGAGATCTAAGTGGTTTGGATGCAACTTCAGAAAACTCTTCAGCTTCAGAAGCATCGACAATAACAGTCACCTTGCAACAGGAAGACAATAATTGAGAAGAAAAATTCTTGCACTGAGATATGAGTTTAACAAATAGTTCTTAAAATATGGTCGCTACATTTTCCAACAATTGTTCTGGAATTGTATTTGTGCAGTTGTACTGGAACACCACATGATGATCAAAAATGTGCTTCACAACATTAACTGCATATTCAGTTTCTTCTTCAGTGAGCTCCACAGGCACTGATGACTGGTTACATGAAATAAAGATTCATAGAGTAAATCACAGATCAGCAATTCATCAAAATGAATGTAGCAGGCTTTCTTATATAAAAAATAATCAGCCAAAAACCTTGAAAAGCTTTCCAAAGCTTGCAAATTCTCGGATAGAGGAGAGAAGCTTTTCATATGCATCAGCACTGGAAGTCAGGCCAGCAGGCAGAGTACCCAAACCAGTTGTTGGTTTTCTACTTGGGGCTTTCTTCTCTGCAAGAGGCTGAGACTTGACCTCTTTGGGTACAGAATTAACATCAAAAGGCTCTTCTGAAGGATCCTGAATCTGTTCAAAACAAAAGATTCCATCAATTTTTGAAGTAATATAAACAGAAAAATTACCCAACTGCTAGAATAAGCACCACCTTAGCAGAGTACTTACATAATTTTTCAAACCCGTCTCCAGATTGCCAAGTGGTATATCAAGTGAGCCAAACAAAAAATCCTTCACACTTTCCTCAGTTTCAATTACTGGACCATCACCTCCAAGGGTATTAAAGTACAATGTAGCTCTATCACGAACCTGTAAACAGAATGGCATACTTGTGTTGTGTATAAGCTTCATTGAAGAAAGACACCATACGAGAACATGAAGTCACAATAAGCACCAATGTCTGTCCGTCTATAATATTGATTGGCAACCTTATGACAGCCTTGTAACTGATTCTATTATTTCCAGTGGTAGGAAAATAACATGTGATTACAAGCTCCATATTACTAATAGCAGTCGGTCACATAAGAAAGCAGAAACAGCAGTGAAACCCACAGTTATCACAAAGACAGAAATAAATCTCAGACTTCAGAAATCTCAGAAATAGTTGAAGAAAACAAAGGTAAATTATATATAAAGAAGCAAGAAAGAAATAAAACCAACCTCGTCATCATTGTCAAAAAGGCAACGCCTCAACAGAATAAATATCCTGGGCTGCAGCAAAAAGGAAAATATTTTCCTTCAACTTAGAAACTTGTACTCCTGTATGCACAATGTTTTTTTTTTTTGAAAGGTCTGTATGCACAATGTTAATAATGACTAATGCAGTCTTACCTTCAATGAGTCAACCATCGCTCCAAACTTTGCCAATGTACTGACAGCACTTGCCCGGATGGTTGCATTCTCAAGTATCACTCTGTTGTAAATATATCGGATATATTTACTAGGATCTGAGGTCTTTGGTCCCTCATTTCCAAGAAAGTGCAAAATCTGAAAAAGTAACAAAGATAAGTTCCAGTGAAGTGCTGAAAAAAGGAAGCAGCAGCAGCTAAACTAGCATTGACTGAAGAGAAATTGCTATGTAGGAAACGAATAGAATAATGAAGAATAATTACCAACCTGGGTGGAAAGATAAGTGAATTCACATAAGTAAAAAGAAGAAGCAGCAGCAGCTAAACTAGCATTGACTGAAGAGAAATTGCTATGTAGGAAACGAATAGAATAATGAAGAATAATTACCAACCTGGGTGGAAAGATAAGTGAATTCACAATCCTCAATGAATTCACATAAGTGAAGTAATCCACTTTCTTTGGCATCTGGAATATCTCTAATTATGATCACAATTGCATCAACAATTGCCTTTTTGTATTCAAACCCACCTTCTTCTCTCAAAATACTGCTTAAGAAATTCATTCTGAAAGGAACCCATAAGAAGAGCACAATTATCTAATTGTAAAAGAAAAATAAAAGGAAATAAATATCGATCTTGAAATACATGGGATGTGAAAAGTTATCAATTTTCTGTTTCTAGGCAAACTATACAATCACTCACAGAGATCTGTACTTGAGGGGGAACTTTAGACACAGTGATCTTATAGCCTCTACCACGACAATCTTGAATTCATCAGCAATATCTGACATAAAATTTGTGATCTGTTTCATCAAGCGGTCAACACTAGACTCATTCCCTGTTCTCAGCAGAGTCGTGATCGCAAGAGTTGCTATGCTTCTATTCTGATCGGAAATCAAGCTTTCCATGTCTATGTTACAATTTGTAACAGCCATGGGATGTGTCATCGCCACCTGCAGACAAGTGAAGTATAGAATGCATCAAAACAAAAGGAACTTAACTCATAAAATAGACAGTTAGACACATGGAATATACAGCATGGAGATTACAGAAGTCCAACCTCGAAAAGATTCTTTACAAAATTGCAAAACAATACATCAACATCATTCAATATACAGCACCAATTGAACTAGCTGCAATACCCGTGCTTTTGTTTAGTAGTAGTTATCATAAAAGTAGTAAGGGCATGTAGGATAGATATCATAATTATACTCCTTTCATGTCTAAACTAACAATACAAAACATTAACAAGTTCACTTTTCACTGTCCTTTAAAAGAAGAACCTCGAGATTGAAGTACAAATAAATTACTTGAAATCTAAAAGAAAACAACAGAAAGAAATGAGCATAATAATATCAATGTGTGAAGGTGAGAGAAGGGAGTAAACACATGCAACAAAAATACAAAGAATAATAAGCATCAGCAAAAAGTCAATCAACAAGTACAGAGAACAAGTTAGAACTATTATAAAAAGGGTAACCTTATTCAAAGTCCGGATAGCAGCAAACCTAAGCACTGGCTTAGAAGAACTTAAGAAGAGCTGTATAACAGTAATTGCAGGAGTGAGCTCCCGGGCAGTCACATTGCTCAACTCTGTGATTGCTCTAGCTGCTTCGAAGATAACCATTTCAGTTTTGTGGCGGAGACAGCCCTCAATATAGTCGAAGAATGGACGGTCTCCAGTTTGAATGTTTACAACCGACTCTCTAATAACCTGCACATGTCAAATGTTGCATTGATCAATCAGTACATATGACAGAGCAAATGAAAGTCACTTAAAAACTCCATCACACAAAAATCATCACCTGACTAGTGTAACGTATCAGAAGGCATTGAGCTAAAGGTGAACGAATGGACCCCTTGGTCAAGCTGGTAACTAACTTGCTGACAGCCAAGCGATCATTTTGTCTTATCTGCAAATTTAAGCATAGGACACGTCAATACAAGCCAACCATGTCAAGGCATTTTCTATGCGAAACATCCTTCACAAAAACAGGATCCAGTTAATCAAATGTATGTAGCAAAAGTACTGCATGACCACAGAACTCCTTTTAAGTGTGTGAATTGACATATATAAAGAGAAGCATATGCCGCTAAATTTTAGGAAAGTATGCCAACAATCAGTTAGAATCGGGTCTCCATTTGGAAAGGAAAACAACTACTGAAGGTAACAGGAAACAATACATGCAAAGTTATATTCTATTACAACAACTGCAGTTGTGTGGAGTAATCGGTTCCAGAAATCTTACCCAAATGTGGCACCTTGACCACAATTCAACTAAATCCCTCAGCAGGACAAAGAAACCTTATTTTCTAAAACAGGAGAAAATCACATGTAATTATAACCAAAAATTAGGTATGGAACAACAAAGCTTTGAATGTCATGGCAAGATTCACACTTCACTTATAGCATAAGTTACGCAAACTGCAAGCCTGAAAACTCAAAGAACATAAGAAAGAAACGCCCTTTCTCATAGAAGACATTAAAAAGCCAAAGTTGATAAATCATCTCATAGTTTTGACTACTAAGATAGGTACAAGCTAAAAAATTAACTTCAGGTAGCTTCCAGAAGGAAAATATTGTAATTCTGCTAACCCTCTTTAGATTATGAAGTGGCTCCCATAGAGCATGGCCTTACTATACAGTAATTTGGTTCGTTCAAGTAATAGTGGAATCAAGGAAGCTACGAAGATACAAAAAATCAAATTGGAGGGAGACAGGGATCATAAAAAGATGATGGAACATTATCGAACACAAAGAATGATGTACCTGGTGGAGCAGAGCAAGTGCATGAAATTGTACAAGTGCAGCACGAGATTGAATAGCTTCTTGTACCTCATTACTCCACCTTTTCACAATCTCCGGGGCCGTCTGTCAAAAGAAGGCACATGTTCATAATACTGAAAAATTCTAGTTAACCATGAACAGATATGATTCCTAGTAACGTCTACAGTACCTGTAGCAAATGAATGCCGCTGACGATGGCAGCACTTGCAACCACAGGATTTTTGTCCACAATGGCCTGCTTAAGGTATCTCTCTATTTGTGTCAAGAGAGTTCCATCTGTAATTTGGCATAGGACACGAATGGCATTTGCCCGGTACATATCAGTACGGCTATTCATGTCCTTCATGAGGGAGCTTGTGACGATAATAACCTTGATGCCACAAAAGAAAGATTTTGCTTCTTACCTTCTTGGAAAGCATTAAATTAAAATAGAAAACTAATAACAATAAAAATGTCCAGGTTACCTCATCTGCAGAAGGAGAAATCTCTTTTATCATTAGATAAACCATTCTTCTCAAACCAGTATCTCGGGATTGAAAAAGCTTTGTAACAGCGAAAAATACTTCGGTGGCTTCAGTCTAGAAATAAAATTAAGGAAAAATTATGCCCAATCCAGCTTTGGGATTTCAGAGAAAAAACATACAGCATAAAAAAATAGACAGATAAAATCACTAAGAATGCATATCTGCATTAAGTGATTAAGTCGTAATATTTTCGCTTTCGTCGTGAATGAGCTTACGTAACATATCCAAGATGAGATTTGTAGATGTATGTTATTCGCTGATATCATTGTACTAGTTGAGGAGAGTAGGAAAGGCATAAATTATAAGTTCAAACTATGGAGTAGTCATTTGGAATCTAAAGGTTTTTGATACAGTCGTGAAGGATTTGATTGGACTGGATCTTCCGAAAGCAATGAAAAATGATACATGTAGTCGATTTCTAATTTATTGGAATAAAGTTTTTTTTTTTTGTAAGATTTTTTTGAATGCGTGCATGTGTGCTCGTGAGGGGGAGAAAGAGAGAGACAGGCTAAGAGAGATCCTAACAGCCTTACAATCTGACCTTTGTAAATGTCTCGCCTTGATTCAGAAGATACAAAAGCTTTGTGATGACCTAAAAAAAGGGAGAAACAAAACCTGTTAATTGTTTCTTAAATACTATAAACAACTAAACTTGAAATATGTAAATCAATAATAGCTAATAACTAAAATAAGCACCTGTGAACATCTCCTCGCATCCAACTGAGGATCGTTGAAAACCCTAGCTTCCTGCAAAACTGCTCCCTTCTCAATCCCCATAAATGGAGAGTACTCATCTGACGATAACAAAACCAGCATCACAATGTGTAACACTATAAAACTGAATAATCTCTAAATTAAGAGTATCTAAACCGCAATTGCCTGATCCAAAATAATTTCATTCCACCACATTAAAGAAAATGATTAAATTTTGCCAAATTGGAACTCCATAAAGGTCAAATGAAAACAAGTTATACACACGACTCATCGGAGGATTAGAAAGAGAACTTCTCAATACAGTGGTTAACTAGCTAAAGGTACACATTTATTAAATCATTAATAATTAAAAATCTAACAGGATAGCAGATAAAATACCAAGACTGGGTAGAATCCCAATTTGAAGTTCATGATTTAATCTATATTTACCAAAATAAAGAATAGCGGAGATCTAGAGGTGAATAAAAATTTAGGATTAAACGAAATGCCAACCAAAATTGAACGTTTGATTAAAAATTTAGAGAAAAAAGAAAGCACATTCTGAAACGCACCTTCATCATCGCGATCGTCATCTTTCTTCACGAAAGTCTGAGCCATTTCAGTGAGATCTCTACAGTTTTCAACTGAAAATTCCTCGATTTAATGTGTGCAAGTGTATTACTGTGTGTATAAGAAGAATTTGCAGATCTCTTTCTGCGTTTTATTAAATTCACAACACGAGACTTCACACAGACGAGGATGAATGGGATGGAACAGGAGGTACGAATTTTTTTGTTTTCTTTGATTAATTATAATACAACCTCAATTTTTATTTCATAAGCTACATTTTAATTGCAGCTAAATTCAATAATCTTTGTCCATTGTTACAATTATTTTATTAACTTTTTTCAGTTGAATTCTCATCTTTACCCTTCTATTAATTAGTATGTCTCGTCCTTGACGGTCATTTATATTATAATCTTTGTTTTTATGTTCTGAAATTAGGAAAAATATTTCCTTGCACTTTTTATTTAGGCCCAATTTGATATGTAATCTTTTTCATGGAAGTAGGAAAAAAATTTCCGTTTTCCATCTTTAATTCATGTTTGATAGCAAAACTTTTGCATGAAATTCATTTTCCCATTTTCACTCACGCGCTCAGTTTTCCACCTTTTGAATGAATTTGTTTTCCCAATGTTTTGGTAGTTTTATGTTTTCCAGCTTTTTTTTTTTTTACAATTGGAAAAAATTCTATCAACAATGGTAAAAAAAAATTCATTTTAATGGATAATTTACATGCAAAACAAAGTCAAACGAATGGTATTAGATATGATAATTTTTTAATTTTTTTTACAATTGGAACAAATTCTAGATCCAATTGTAGAAAAAATTATCATTTTAATGGACAATTTTCATATAAAACAAAGCCAAACGAACACAAAATTTAAAAATTTTCCCAGTGAAAAATTATACAAATCAAACACACTTAATTAACAATTCCCTGCAAATTAGAAAAAATTATCATTTTAATGAACAATTTTCATAAAAAATAAAGTCAAACGGACACCAAACTTTCAACATTTTTCAGGTGAAAAATTATACTAATCAAATACAATTAATTACAATTTTCAGTAAAACAATTTCTAGACAATTCAATTTCCTATAATTCATTTTCTTTCCACCCATTTTCCACATTTACAATCAAACGGACCCTTATTTATTTTTTAAAGATAGATGAAAAATAAGTTACTTTACATCATTTTAATAAATTTTTGGATATAAAATTGTTATCAAATATAAAATGTATTAAATAATGAAAAGTTCGAAAATAAAAATGACATTAAAAATTATTAAGGATATAAGTGCTATAACTAGCAAAGATTAAGAGTTTTAAATGCAATTAAAATGTAGTACAAAAAATAAAAATTGTGGTGTGAATATAATTACCCGTTTTCTTTTTTCATATATTTACGTCGCATTTTTTAATAACTAAACTATATTTTAATTCCATAAAAGGTTGATAACTTTTACATATTATCATATTTTTGTCTCAAACTTTTTTCATTGCATTCTTATTCTCAAATTAACATAAATTATTCTTGATTATGATTTCTCTCCAAATTTTTTTTTAAGATAGAGAAAAAAGACTCATTTGCCTATTGTATTATTGAATAAGCAAAACAAATAATATTGCAAAAATATGATTAAGAGCTCGTTTGAGCTTATTTGCCCAAAATGCATTTTGAAATAATATTTTGATGGAGAATATGTGACTAAAAATTAAGAAAAAAAAATCTAAATTTGGGTGTAATATTATTTTATTGAAAAATGCGTGGTTGAAATAAGAGAAAAAAAACGGGTTTTGAAAATAATGCGAATCAAACAAGGGCTAAATATTTGACCCTCATTTTAAAGCACATAAATAATATTTTTGGACGAAAATTATGATTAATACCAAGATCTTCTAATTAATGAAATGTTAAAAATAAAAATGTGACGAAGTATATAAGTGTCATAATGAATCAAGGTTGGTGACCGTTAATGTAATTAAAATATGATATATTTATAAAAATATTTGGTCGGAATATAACCACCTTTTTTTTCAAAATAAATAAATAAATTATTATGCCAATTCATGCCATATGTACCATGGGATCCGATCGGGTCATTGAGCTACATACTCCATATACATCCGTATTGTTGTTAAATATAAGTGTCAAATTAACTGTTAAATATAAAGAGTCTATCGAAGTACTTATAAATTTTTACTCCTTAAATTTATAAATGCTCTCTAAATTGTAGAATATACTCTTTAAAAATAGAGAATCTCTTGGTGATGCTCTAAAATAGATTTATTTTAATTAAATGCATTCAAAATATTTTAATTTTCAATGCTTCATATATTGACTCAATTAAATAGTATATATAAACAAAATGAACGAAAATAATATAATAATTTGAAGGAAAGTTGGTGAAAATTAAAAATAGGAAAAAATAATAATAAATACATACTAGGAGAATAAACTTAAGTGTTAAAGATAAAGATGTAGTTGCAGTTGGAGTATTTAAAAAATTTCACTTTCTAAATTTATAAATGTTCTGTAAAAATAGTGCGTCTCTTGGAGATGTTCTAAGGTAATAAATTGGTTTAGTTTTGATAATGTACAAGTGAAGCTTGAGATTATTCAAGGCTGCGTATGTGGCTATCCCCGTTTGAGTGAGATTCTTGTTAATTTCCTCTGTTGGAAAGGACATGCTCGCTTGTCAACCCAGCTCGTCGCTATTGAACTCGTGGCTAGACAAACCTGTCTTTCTAAATTTTTTCAAATCCGAAAATGAACCACTTTCGTACGCAGAACTGCCACTCGAGCCACTCAGTCCTCTATACGCTGCCTTCACCCCTTCATTTAGGTCCTCTAAAGACACGTCACCTTCCAAAGCACGTACAATCTGTAGATTTACCAAATCAGATAAAGAGATGTGAAATTCTTTTTCTTTGCTGAACGTTCCAAAAGTATATTAATCATATAACCATAGTTCATCACCTCGCTCATTTTGGGGCGTCCCCTTGCAGAATGCCTAATACATGCACCCGCACATGTCACCATCCGCAACATTTCATGAGGATCATAATTGTTCTCCAAGCGTGGATCCACCAACGCTTCGTAGCTTCCTCCCTCTGTTACTTGCATTAGAATAGGTCTTGCCTATTTGTACAAATTCCCCGCACGAAAAAGAGGCATATTCAATTAATGAATGCGTAAATCAAATGAGTCGTAAAAAAAAAAAACGTATTTTTTTTTCAATAAAATGAAATTACGCACCCAATCAACTAAGTTGTCGTCATCATCATCTCTATGGATATCCACGGGACGTCGTCCAGTTATGAGTTCTAATAACACAATCCCGTACGAGTACACATCAGATTTTTCCGTAAGCTTCCCACTCGATGCATATTCAGGCGCCAAGTACCTGCATATTATTTACGTGTATACATACCCAATCACAAATAATATACATTTTATCGCGAATTGGCATCCCTAATTTTATTGTAAATGATATATATAAAAAAACCCTAGTATTCAAAATTGTGGCCAAATCTATTGTGATTGTGACTTTCTTACCCAAAAGTTCCCATTATGCGAGTTGAAACGTGCGTGTTGTTGTCATTCGAAAGTTTAGCCAATCCAAAATCAGCCACCTACTCATTGAAGTGCATTATGCATTATTAATAAAATAAATACAAACAAATTTAATTTCAAGAAAACTGGAACGTTTAAATTTATTATTAAATACCTGGGCTTCACCATGACTATCGAGCAAAATGTTTGCAGCTTTGATGTCTCTGTGGATAATACGAGGATGACCTGTAAAATAATGGCAAAAAAGGTTATTTATCATAAAATTGTACAAAAATAATAATAAAATAAAAGAAAAATAACTTGGAGAAGAGAATAACTCACAATCTTCATGAAGGTAAGCAAATCCTTTGGCCGATCCCAATGCAATTTTAAGCCTTGTAGGCCAGTCCATAACTGGGCGATTAGCTCCTATACAAGTCAGATCATTTAAGTTAAATGTTCTCGATTTTGATAGTTGAATCGACTTGCTAAATTAAAGGACAAAATTTATTATGTAAATTACGTACCATGAAGGTGAAATTCAAGAGTACCATTGTCAACAAATTCGTAAACCAACATTCTTTGAGATCCCGCGATGCAATAACCAACAAGAGACACTAGGTGCCGATGATGGACACGGCTAATAATATCTACCTCGGCTTGAAACTCCCTTTCTCCTTGCCCACTATTAGATTTCAAGCTCTTCACTGCAACTTCTTTACCATTTGGCAACACCCCTTTATGCACGTAACCGAATCCGCCCTGTCCCAACATATTAGATTGTGCAAAATTGTCAGTTGCGGCCGCTAAGTCATTGTAAGTAAAGCTGCTTTGGCTGAAGCCAAGGGGAATGGAAGGTTGGGGCGGTGGTGGCAAGGCAGCTTGGTGTGGACTTGAGAAACCAGGTCCGCTATTATAGTAGTCATTATCTGCACACATAAGTACTTGTTCATTAAACTCAAACGAGCAATTTGATCCGTTTTGACATTTGAAAGTGTGCTCAAACGAGCCTATAATCATGTATAAAATTTCATTTTCAAATAAAATTAAAGTGGATCACGTACTTCTATTTCCATGAGATTCGTCTCTGTAGTAGTGAATGTGATCATGGGGCTTTCGTTTCTTCCTCCTACAAGACACCAAGAAGATAATCATAATGATAAGCAATAATGCAGCTCCTCCAACTGCTCCGCCTATGATGGCTTTCTCATTAATGGAGGAGTCGTCATTTGATGGTGAATTTGATGATTGTGATGACTTGTGTCTTGAAGGAGGAAGTCTCGGAGTGTTGGGGTGCTGTTGTAAAGGCGGTGGTGGAGGAGAATGTGGAGATGATGAATCTCCATCTTTGTCACCTGAAGAGCTAGAGTTTGATGGGGGAGGAGTTTTTTTGTTATTATTGTTGTTGGAAGGAGGCAGGGAACTATCATTAGAGGGTGGAGGTGGTGAGCTGTGTTTTGATGGAGGTGGCGCAGATGGAGAATCGTGGCTAGACGGAGATGGTGATGAAGATGACGAGCTTGATGGTGGTGGAGGAGACGATGATTTTGAAGGTGGAGATTCTTTCGGCGATGAAGATGACATTTTCAAAGGGATCGAGTCTTGAGCACGCGATCTTTATTAGAACCCACTCACCCTGCTGTCGCTCTCCCTAAATAATGTTCAACATTTTCATGAACATGAAAAAAAACCATAAAGAAAATGATGAATGCCCATCAAAATATACCATTTCATTCGAACAATTTATTCATGCAAACGTGTGCATTACTAATTTCTTTCATTGAAACAAACAAAAATAATATTAAGAAGAAAATGTAATCTATGTATATGGAGAGCGAGACGTTTAGGAGAAGGGCAGGGAGGATTCTCAAAAGGAAGAAGAGAAGAAAAAAAGAAGTGCATTGTAATAGTTTCTACAAAGAAACCATTAGCTCTTCCATCCCCATACCTTTCCGGAAAAAAAGGAGATTAACTAATGATTTCTGATTTACTATTTATTTTCATTTTCCCATTTATTAATTAATCATAGGTCAAATATAGTTACATTTGTTGTTTGAAATTGTGTGTTTTCTCCATGATGTTCGGTGTTGGTCAATAAAGTTGGACAAATGTCATAACATTCCACCTTTCGGGTTGATGCTTAACCACAAACATTGCAACCACAAGCTTCTCATTTAGTCCATGTTTGGTCTAATTAAAAAATTAATAAAATTTAAGTCAAAATCAACCATTAATTTTAGTTCACATTTGACCCCACTTTCTAAAACTCATTTTCATTCAAGCATTTCATAAGACTCACAACTTTTATCAATTTTTTAAGAATAATGCTAATCGTAGTGAAAATTATCGGTAGTTGCCCTACGCGGTATATATGTGGCAGTTTGTTATTTGATGCATTAATGTGCTAATTTTTTATTATCTCGTGAATCAAATATCAAATTATTACATTTATGCCATGTAGGACGACTATTGATAGTTTTCACTATAAATAACATTAATCATCTTTTAATCACATATCTCATCAACTTATATAAAAAAATATACTAAACGCTAACCAAACATGGGCTTAGTCGCACATGTCATTGAATTCATAATTTTATTAATACTTCAACCACACAGTTCATCAAATTTTATCAAAATCTACTAAAATATTATTTTTAGCAAAACTAAACATGGGCTTCAAATGAAACTTGTTCAAATACATGATGACGATGATCTTTCTTTGAATGAACTAACATATCATTGTTTTTTTTTTTTTCACTTGACGATGTCAAACATTGTTTAGCCGTAACTCAATTCAATAAGAAGTATTGTGTAGAAATAATAGAACTCATAGTATATCAAAACGAAGAAGATTTTTAGATTGAATTAAGCGAGAGGAAAGTTGGTGTTGGTATTTGAAACTCGTAATGCAAACAAATCAACCTAGTACAATAATGTCTAAAACCCATTTTTGACTAAGATTCTTATTATTGATAGTTCAAATTGTCACTAGGAACATGTGACAAATTAGATACTTCGATTAAAATTTATTCATTTACTTTGGTACTTGGAAGAACTAATTTGTAAACAATTAGCTGTGCTCATTTATACAATTTTGTATTTATTTTGCATTTTACCAACTTTTTTATTTGTCGATTTTCCTATTTTCTTAAAATACCTAATCCGCCATCAAGTGCTTCTTGTAATGTGAAGAATGAGACACTCAACTTCCTTTACATTTTTCTTGATATGATAATCACATCAAACTAAAATCAATTGAACCAAAATAAAAAAAGAGAAAAAAGTAAGGGCTCGGCGAAAGAAGAAAAGCGCACAGATTAATTCCCGACGTTCAGCTAAAAAATCACCTTCATACTCAATGATGAAACCACTTTACTACAAAAGAACTTTATAAATAACACCTTGTGTCAATGGGTAAATCTCACATTGGAGAAGTACCGAAATATTAACCAACTCTTGATTTTTCTCGTATTTTGGTGTTTTTCAAGTAAACCTTTGACTTATTATTTCTCTCCATTTCATTACTTCTATAGCTTTCAAATAAATTCTTTGAATAAATATCACGAGAACAAATTGAGGAATTGACCTCAATTCCCAACCCTCACCTCACATAACCTCATTTTTGGGCACGTCTCTGTGAGAACAGAAGAAAACGGACTCAAAGGATATGACTAAGTTTTAGCCCTTGTTTGATCCTCATTATTTTCAAAATACATTTTTTTTCTCTCTTATTTTCAAACACAAATTCTTTAATAAAATAATATTACACGTAAATCTAAAAAAATTTCTTATTTTTTAACCACACATTCTCCATCAACATTTTTAGGGGGAAAAAAATGGGGCTCAAACATGTAAAAAAGTCTTAATTTTATATAAATATTTTCCATTAAATATGTTTATTACATTTTATTTTAAAAAAGTTACTTTATTATCGAAATATGTCACTTCTTTATACTTTATTTTAACTAAAAATATTTTATAAAATTTTTAATCATTAAAATTAAGCCCATGTTTGATCCCATTATTTAAAAATTCATTTTTTTTTTCAAACTCATTTTCAATTACGCATTTTCACAATAAAATATTTTAAATGTAAATTAATTTTTTTTCTATTTTTTAACCACACATTTTCCAAAAATTCACCATTACAAAATTCATTTTCAAAAAGGGATGTTAAAAATAAGTATACTTAAACTTTAGACAAATTCATTTGTAAGTGTGAAATATATTGATAAGTTGGTTAAAATGGATTTACTCTTGCATGTATTTTATTTTTATTTTTTTGATTATTCGTACAAACATTATATATTTATTTAAATTTATTCCTCTTTTCCCTCGACTCTAGCATATAAATATTTTATTACTTGTAATACTTGCAAGAATGAATTTACACGGTAGAGTCCATTATTTACATGTTCAGTCCCTGTTTGACACACATTCTTTCAAAACTCATTTTCGACCTCACATTTTTCAAAAAAATAATATTTTCCATCACATCAAAACTTTTCCTTACTTTTTAACCATATATTTCCCATCATATTACTATTTAAAATATATTTTTTCCTCAATAATATCCATCAAACACCCCCTCAATTAATCAATTTAAACTTTATAACATGAATATTTTTTGCCACGTCAACTTATATTCAGTAATGCCAGAATTTACTACATACTTCCATTTTGATCACTAAAACAGTGAGAATCAGGAATGTTCGAATTTCAGAGACCAGTGAGGCAAAAATTCGCGAATAGCACTATACATACAGATACAGAAAACCCACAGATACTCACAAGGGGGGTGGATGGATAATTTTTTTTCTTTTTTTTATTGGGTGAGACCCACCCTCATGTGAGAGGGTGTAAGTATTCTGTAAAGTGAATCGTTCTGTACAAATGGATTAATCCAAAATTCGCGAGTCTGATCAATGCCCATTACTGTAGGAAATGCCGAGTATTCTAGAAAATTAGTCTTCTACAATCTGAGGGTTCAAAAAAAAAAGATAATTAAAAATTCATAACATGTACTGCTAACATACGGAGGAAGAATCATTGTAAAGACCAAGGTTCAAATAGTGAGTAAAAAAACTAGAAATCCAGTTTCTTGGAATGATTGTCAATCTAAATCTGAAAGAACTTCGAGAAGTTACCTTAAATTCAAGCTCTCGTATTCTTCTAGTATCAGATCTCACATCACAAATTGCATATGGAGAAAATTGAAAATCGCTATTTTGGGTTTTTGTAGGAGGGTGAGATGAAAGAAAATGTGAAGGAGCGTGTAAAAGTAAAACGTTGCAACCTATTGCGTGTGAGTAGATTTTCGTAAGGGACAGTGCATTTAGAGTGTGTTTGGTAGAGATTTTTGGAGGAAGAATTGATTTTTGAATAGTGATATGATGGGAAATGTGTGGTTGAAAAAGAAGAAAAAATTATTGATGTGATGGAAAATATTATTTTATTGAAGAATGTGTGGTTGAAATTGAGAATTGATTTACTGTAGAAAAT
>CAIGRT010055411.1:5916-18248 GCA_903798405.1 Fraxinus platypoda | reverse complement strand
TTCTCCGGCTGCTGCTTGCCTTCCCAGCGGACCCAGCACGGGTGGCCGCGGGGCTGGCCAGGTGCTGGGTCCACCCCTGCGTAGTAATAGCATAAGACTGGTGTTTCGAAACCTTAAACAGGCAACTTGGGAACTTGAAATGGATGCTCAATAGTAGGATTTACGAGGTGTCCCCAGGAACTTCCATGATTCATCCATGGCTTCCTTTGTCACCTCCACCCATCCTCTTCTTTCCCATGAACGCTTTTTGACGTCTAAGAGGAGCTCATTTAAATAATAAGAAATGCTTATTTGTGGACGATAGACGCTATTAACATATTTTTTTATTTTATCTTTGTGCTAGACATTCGTCGGTGCATAGTGCATCTATTGAACTTGTAGAACTCAACTTCGAGTAGGTTGTTGCATTTGTACTTGTTGGCACATTTTTCTACCGGTGAGAATGTACGATTTTTTAGTAAGTTGATATCAGTTTTTTTGGGTATCATTCAGATGTATGTAGATGATGAATTTGTTGTATCCAATTTATCAAATTAATGAATGTACAGTATTAAGTTTACTAGTACATTCGTAATACACTACTTTAGTATGCAAAAATCGAGTACACTCTGTTTAACCATCTTGTATTTACTGAGGTCTGAAACCGAACTCTAATAGCATCCAATTTTGACCGTAGCTCCATATGCGACACCTCAAGAATGGTTTTTGGATGCTGATTGTGCGTAAAATGCGGTTTATGGTGAATACGACTAAGAGTGATATGAATCATATGATTCAATATCAAATGGATTAATTTGATTTATTATAGTTCTTACTACTTGGACTTTGCAAAGTTGTTACTTGGAAGAGTTTTACAAACTTGTTACATGTTGTGCTTTAATGGCTCAAAGTGATTAAAAATGATAAATTTGGTTTCAGGGTTGAGTATCTACAATTTAGGTTCAAGAGCTCATAATCATTCGAGACTCTGTCAAAAATTGATTTCAATTCCTATANTGTGCGTAAAATGCGGTTTATGGTGAATACGACTAAGAGTGATATGAATCATATGATTCAATATCAAATGGATTAATTTGATTTATTATAGTTCTTACTACTTGGACTTTGCAAAGTTGTTACTTGGAAGAGTTTTACAAACTTGTTACATGTTGTGCTTTAATGGCTCAAAGTGATTAAAAATGATAAATTTGGTTTCAGGGTTGAGTATCTACAATTTAGGTTCAAGAGCTCATAATCATTCGAGACTCTGTCAAAAATTGATTTCAATTCCTATATTTATTTGAATTCAATCGAAACCTATAATTTCGATTCGAGAGGTTCCATACCGACTAAAATGTACGTACACAACTTTGAAAGTTCGAGATTAAGAGCTTGTTTGATTCTCAATTTTTTTTCTTCATAAAATGCATTTTGGAATAGTTTTTTAAAATAGAATGCGTAATTAAAAAATAAGAAAAATTTTTAAATTTGCGCGTAATATTATTTTATTAAAAAATAAAATAAAAAAAATATATATTTTAAAAATAACAAAAACAAACAAGCGGTTAATGCAAATGTAAGTAAATTGCACCGTCTTCCTTTCTTTGGCGAAAAGAAAAGACACCCCACCCACATATAAAACTCCACTTTCCCCTCTCTCTCTCTACAGTTCAGTAGGTAGTCCTCCACTACTCGCCGTAGCATATAACGGCTTCTGAGAACAAAATAGTAGTGGAAGAAGCGATGGCGGCTCTACAGTATCTGGATACCCTGCGGAGTACTCACCCGGAGCTCTCTGAGTGGTACAACACGCTTGCAGATCTCTACCAGCGCAAACTCTGGCACCAGCTCACCCTCAAGCTCGAACAGTTCGTCGCCCTTGCCGTCTTTCAGGTCTCAATTCCCACATCTAAATGCGTGTTTTTATGTATTTGATTCTCTGTTGATTCTTTTTGTATTTCAATTACTTGCCATTTTTTTTATGGTTTTGTTTCTAGTCAGGGGGTTACTTGATCTTTCTATGGATTTTTGAATTTGTTTTGTTTAAATGTTAGGGCTTCTGGTGATTTATGTAGGGTTAGGATTTCAGGGTTTTTATGTGTTATTGGGCAGTGAGTTGATGATTATTCTTATGTTCAACGACGGGGAGAAATTTGAATTATTTCATAGAAAAATGGGAATTTTGCCTTCTTTTTCCCTGATGTTATACTCGAACCATCCGTTTGATAAAAACTTCCAAGACTAGAAGTCTTTGAGAAAATAAATGTAGAAATTTAACAAAATTTATGGCATTTTGCAATGTAAAATTCGGATTTTAGTATTGCCTCAAGTCAAGATTTAAAATTTTTGATGGCATTTTGATGTACAAAATTTGGATACTTGTTTTTTCTTGATTCAAGGTTTGACAGAATTCGTGGAATTTTATTGTGCCAAGTTTGGCTCTATGTTTTGTCTTGATTCAATATTTAAACAAAATTTACGGCTTTTGTCGTCCGACATTTGGTTATTTATTTTGTCTTGAGTCAAGATATAGCAAAGTTAATGACATTTTGTCGTGCAAAGCTGGTTACTTGTTTTATCTTGAGTCGATTAACATACTAATTTTCATCTTGGTTGATGAATGAACTTGTACAAAAAAGTAATTTTATTCCATTGTTGAGGCCAAGGGAAAAACATTTAAAATAAAAAAATTAGTTGTGTACAAGTAACAGTGATGATATAATCCCTTGGCCGTGCTTAATATCTAAAAAATGATAGTTGAGTTCGTCATATTATTATTTTCTTTTAAAGATAAAATGCTCATTTAATGATGCATGTTAATGCAAGGTTTGGAAATTTACTGATGGATTTATGATTATAACAGTTAGTCTTAATGAACTATACATTACATACACATTTTTGATTGCATTCAAATGCATTGTTATAAAAAAATGCCCAAGGCTTATGCCTTGAACAGTGCCCACCTGAGACCTTCATTCAACCCCCTGAGGCTTGTGCTTTGAGTACCATTTATCCATAATTATGCCTTGTACTTACTACCTACTGAGATGCATGCCTCATTGCATAAGCCTTGAGTCGATTGAGGTGCGTACTAATTTGTCTTGCCATTTCGAAGTTTTATTAATAATCTAAGTTTTTTTGGCCGGTTTCTTATATAGAACACAATGCTTTAGGTTCATTTGACTTATTTCAAACTCAACCCAACCGTAAAAACTAAAAACTATATTAAAAAGGAATAGGAGAAGAAAGAAGGGAGCAACCTAGCAGGTAAAGGAAGCATAAGCCATCTCCCAAGTGAAGTTCCAGCTTTTTGCTCATGATTGTTGGCACAGGGCGGAACTTTACATTTTCTTTCTTTTATACTTTTCTCATAGTTCTCTATGTGTTTTTGATTAGCTGGGTAGTTGCTTTATATTTTCAGACAAACATACTGTTTGCTACTCTTTTGATCCAACTTGAATTTAGAATTGCAATTTAGACTTCTTTCAAGTTTTAGGCCCCTGTTTGATACACATTTTTTTAAAATGCATTTTTTCAAAACTCATTTACAACCATACATTCTTTAATGAAATAATATTTCTCATCACATCAATAACTTTTCCTTACTTTTTAACTACATATTTCCAATCATATCACTATTTAAAATACATTATTTTCTCAATAATATCCATCAAACACACTCTAGATAGTTTAACGTTTTATCTGGTGTTGAATGTCATGTTTTCTGTTCTTTCTAAAAATGTGACACCATTGACCATAGTTCACTTATTTGGGGTAGATTGTGGGGCTTGGAAATTTGTTGTTTTAAGTTTTGATGGTTTAACACTTTGTTACCAACTCTTCTGAGTTAGATTGTGGGGCTTGGAAATTTGTTGTTTTAAGTTTTGACAGTTTAACACTTCGTTACCAAGCTAGTTAAAGTCCAAGTGGTTCACACTATATAAATTATCATTTAAGTCGTGTGCTCCTGTAAATTTTTATGGAAAGCTGATAAATCCATTTTTAGGATGGGAGCTATGCTCCATGTCACTATTTTGAGTGAAGTGAAAGAGCTTGTAACCATCTCTTCTTTTACTTAAATTCTAGATGCTAATGGCATTGCAGATGATTTATCTACTCCTTTATTGCTAAGTTTCTGAAGGTTTTACTGATTTTCTTTTGTACTAGATTATAAAAGCTTGAATGCCAATACAACATGTTGATTTTCCTTCTCTCTTTATATTTGTTTTTTTTCATTTTAATTTACAGTTAACACATTCATTACTTCTAATTTCAGGCCGGTGATTCTCTGATACAGTTGTACCACAATTTTATAACTGAGTTTGAGACAAAGATCAATCTTCTCAAGCTTGCTCATTTTGCTGTTATAGTTTCTCGGCAGTATTTGGAGAAAGAGGCTGCCATAAATTATCTTGAAGAAGTAATTGAAAAGCTTCGTAATACTAAAGATATACGCGTAGAGGAGCCTATTCTTTATATCAAGATGCAGATCGCTAGTTTTAAGCTTGAGCTAGGAGATCAGAAAGAGTGCAAGAAACTCTTAGAGAATGGGAAGAGTACACTTGATAGCATGACTGACATTGACCCATCTGTGTATGCTAGCTACTATTGGGTTTCATCTCAATTTCATAAATCTCGTCAAGAATTTGCAGAGTTTTATAAAAGCGCTCTTCTTTATTTGGCTTACACTTCCGTGGAGTCTTTATCAGAATCATTTAAGCTGGTAAGCTAATGTATCTTGTTCCTTTTAAATAATTTAAGGAGAAGCTTCTATCGTTAAAAAAAATTGTCTCATGTAATAAAAATGAAGACCACTTGTTTGAGTGCTTGATATATGGCTATTGAGGATAAATTATATCATTAAAAAAATTTGTCTCATGTAATAAAAATGAAGACCACTTGTTTGAGTGCTTGATATATGGCTATTGAGGATAAATTATATCATATGGTTCTATTTCTCAATCATTAAGAAGTAGGTGCTATTTGTCAGATTTAGGGATTACACATGCAATTATTTTGCAGTGGAAGTATAACTTCTTAAGCTTATCTTGTTAGACAGAAATCACTTGTAAGGAGGGAGCTAAGTCCTTTATTTTGACGTGCTGTATTTTCTATTTCACCTGATGACCTTCCTATGTATCTGGACTTTCTGTTGTTGGTAACTTGTGTGTGTGTGTTTTTTTTCCCCAAGAACCTCGCACCATTTATTTAATGACAGAGAAAAATATTGCATACATCTAAAGGTTTTTCAGTGTTATTCATTTAATTATCCTAGGTTATTGCTTTTTTTATTTTATCTTATGGCAATATCTTTGACCCTCCTTGGTCTATGTCATGATGAATTATCTAAAAAAATTTGTAACTGTTGTAAAGTCCAATAGGTATAGTTGGACGGCAAGCTGCTTGGTATGATTTTTAGGCCATCGTCATTTAGAAATTAGTAATTTGTGTTAGTTTTCATAATTATGTTTTTTGTGGTGCTTATCATAATAATTTATGATCCACGGTAATGCTCTATATCAGTGGATAGCTAATCATGTTCAACTTCAAATCTCTTTTACAAAATGCTGTTTGATGGATAAGATATTGGCATTTCTACTTCACATGTTAAGCGAACTATTTTTTTGTTATTTCCAGGAATTGGCATTTGATTTGTCCCTATCAGCATTGTTAGGGGAAAACATTTACAACTTTGGAGAACTCCTTGCACATCCAATTGTAAGTTATATGTCTGCAACACGTTCTCTTCTTCCTTTGACTTTTCTTACTTCATCATCAAAACTTAACTGCTTTAATGTCATGAAGGTTATGGTTTCTTATGCTTGTGGTGTGTATGTGCATGTGTACGCGTGTTCATTTTTCTCTCTCATTATAGAAGCTGAAAATTGGACTTTTGCGTTGCTTTCCTACATGAAATTTAACACCAATGTGACTTGGCATTTGCTGGCATTGGTTAAGCCAAGTTTAATGGATTGTAGCAGCATTAGTAGAAGGTGATAGCTTTTAGCACCTTCCATTTATCCACTAAATGGATGACTAGAGTTAAGAGTCAAGTTGGGGGAGTTGAGAAGTGCATAACTTAGCACGATCATTTCCTTTATGGTAAAATGGTGAAGGAAAAGCATTTCCTTTAAAAGGTCTTTTCTTTTTCTTCCTTTTTAGGTGAAAATGGTAGAAATGTTAGAAGAAGTTGCATGATTCACTTTTCACGATAGATGTAATTGCTCAATTGCAAGGATGAACTTATACTTTCTCTCTTAATTTCTTTTGCTGTAAATAATTGGAATTCTTCCATTAGATCAAAGTATTCTCAGTTTCAGTTTCAAATTCAAAGCATTCATTTTTATCTAGATTTTTTTAACCTTAAGGAGTTGTTCAATTAGTCAGGCTTTGAGTTTGTTCCCCAATGGTCACCAGTTCGAGTCCCCTCAGGGCTACTGAGGTGAGTACTTGACCGTAAATTTCAGGGCCCTGTAGGATTAGTCGAGGTGCGTGCAAGTTGGCCCGGACATCCACGGTTATAAAAAAAAAAATTTAGGTTTCAGAATGTTTTCCAGTTAATACCCTTTTTAAAAAAAATAAAAAAATAAAATAAAATTCCTACATCACCTACCTCTGTTCCTGAAGGAAAATGGCTGCTTATTATGGACTAGAACTATAAAATAGGCACTTTTAATTACTGAGACTTCATCATACATCATACAAACAAACATAACTATCTTTCGGGAGAAATCATCAACTTACGGAAAACAATGTCCATTAAGTGCAAGATCCACACAAGACTAAGGGTAGTCGAGGTGCATGCGAAGTGTTATGTAACATATTCTAATGTTACCACCATTGAGGGTTAGATTTTAAAACATGTCAACAGGCATTCTAGTGGAATGGAACTCGATATTTTGATTGTTTTGCATATGAAATATCTGGTGAAGGCCTACCCATTCACAAGCTACGTGATTGATAGTGAAAAGACAGGCAAAATTGTTTGTATACCATGTTGCTTTTGGCCACAAGTGTCAGATAGCATGTGTTGTGGACCTTGATATTTGGACTAAGCGTTCAGTAGACAAGCTTATAAGGATCCTGAAAATGATTCTTTACCTTCTTTTCTCATGTTTAGGGTTATATGGTATAGACGGTTTATAAGATAATGATACAGTTAAAAGGGGAAATTAAATTCCAGGCATTATTTTAATTTGTGGTGCTGTCAAGAGCCATTACGAATTTCAATGTAATTTTTATCTAATTTTTGTGTGCAGACTGAGCAGATAAGATAGATTTATAGTTAAAATTTATAAATTAAATGATCGTATATAAGCTTTTAGATGAAAAGCCTATTGATGCTTGAAACTTCTAATCTTGGGTTATCCTCTTTCCTTGACCAAATTATAAATCTAGGTATGAAGGTGTGCCTGCTAGTAGATAAGCATAAAGTGAACATTCCTTTAATCCATAATTGAATGTTAACATTTACTTTCTTCAGTGGTTTTTCTGAGACGCATTTTATGTAATATTTTCTGTTTTAGATCGGTTGCACAGACACGTCGGACCCGGTGTGTCAGGCAGGCAAATTGAAACACCAGAAACCAAAAGGCAGAAGAAAAGAAAAGGCAATATAATACTATTTGAGAGGAGATGATAGTCGAAAACCATGAAATCAAAGTCGCTGGTGGACAAACATAGTACCAGAACCCGACAAAGATGAAAATGGACGAAACCTTAATTTACAATCTGGAATGGTGTTGTTTAAGAAGAAACCAAACATAAAAGACAAATCTGCCCTTCTACTTTTTTTTGGAACCAATCTACCCTTCTACTTAATAAGAGGTCTATATGACAAAACAATCCGTAATCAATGCAATGAAAAGTCAAAAGACACTTCTTCCCTTCACAATAACTAGGCGTATCTATATAAAGAACACCGTTTAATTAAAAAAAGTAATCCCCAGATGAAAAACAAAAAATAAATTGCTTTCGATGACAACTTTGAAGGCGCAGAAGCTATAAGACAATTGTAAAAAAATAATAAAAATATTTCAATCAACGCGTTGTGTCCTATTCTTTTGAAAAATCACATGTCGGCGTGTCCGTGTCATGCGTAAGTGTCTGTGCAGGCTAGCATTTTAGTCAAAAAAGAAAAGACTGTTATTCTTGGAAATTATATAAACGAGTAATGAGTTATGCATAAAACTTATTGCCTGTGAAAATCAAACAAGCGTTACCAATTGTGCAGGAAGCAGGGGTAAATGAGACCGTGGCTCTTCTTTTGCCAATGTTCATCATAAAATGAGCTGCAATTGGCTGAGTGCTGTAAACTATGACATTTTGCTACTGGATTTCTGATTAAATAGGATGAGGCAGAAAATATGTTTGCATACAATGCCTTTTAAAGATGTGTTGAAAATATGTTTGTGTACCATATGGTCAGGAACATCAACCGGCCATCATGTCTTCCTGTTTACTTCATCTTTCTATTTTCTTTCTGTTGCTTATTCTAATCTTGAATAATTTAAAATTCTTCAGATTTGAAAATGAAAATAAATTTCAAAGATGGACTTCCTCTATTGCACTTTTTAAGATGGACTTTACACAAAATGGATAATCTTTGGTTATATGATTGAAACTAGGTCATGATGAAGAAAGGAAGACAATCAGATTTTCATTGTAAGTTTTCAACAGTGTTATGGAATTTGCAGGGCATCATCTGTTAAGGCTAGCCCCATTTCATGGTTGCTCACTAAACAACTATAATGTTTTTGGATGAGCTTCTATGGCTTAAAAGTCAATTTGAAAAGTATTTCCAACCACATGGTGTTGCAGTTTTTGAGTTTTCATTGCTCTCCCTATTTTTATTTTTATTATTATTTTTTTGTTGTAGTGGCTGAGATCAGCATAGATCTGAAAATTTGATCATTCCATTTTTCTCTTTTCAAAAATGCCTTGATCGGATTAATTACTAGTTTGGATTCTGATTGTTTTCGCTACTGCAGGTAAAAAGTCTCGTAGGGACTAAGGTAGAATGGCTATACTATATTCTGGAAGCATTCAACTCTGGCGACTTGGTTCGTTATCAAGAATTGTGCCAGGTTCATAGAGCTGCTCTGAGCTCCCAACCAGCATTAGTGCAGAATGAGAAAAACCTTCTGGAGAAAATTAACATTCTCTGCTTGATGGAGACTATCTTCAGGTGATTTGGGAGATATATTGGATTACTTCTCTGAGCGAGGTACTTCCTTTGTATCTAGTGTGCTCCCTTCACTAAATTCTGAGATAACGTGTTTACATGCAGTCGTCCATCAGAAGATAGAACTATTCCATTAAGTGTCATAGCTGAAGGGACAAAACTTACTGTAGAAGACGTGGAGCATCTTCTTATGAAGAGCCTTTCAGTAAGTGCATTAAGTATATTTATTGTTACTTCTGTAGCTTCCTTGTTGACATGCATGACCATAAAAGTGCTGTCTTATCACGATTGCATGGGTTATTGTCTTATTGATGGTTATGTGATTATTTCCTTTGGTTTTGAGCGAGAGTGTTCATCGTTCCCACTTGACAACTTAACTCGAGGGAGATGTTAATAATTAGAAAAATAAGTCTGACGAGCAAATTTCATTTAATCTACGTGAAGCTGCCTCTATAACGACTGTTGTGTTTTTTTTCTTGTTTAACTAGACTTTAAGCTTTCTTGATGTGAACTGAAAATGGGGTTCTTGAGCTATAAGATGCTTTGGAACAAATGCAGATGGACTCCCGTAATAGTAGACCTAATAAGACAGGAGGTTTAAGAATTACTAATTATGAGACATCAATTGTAAAGTTCCTGCAAACTTCCATCGTCTAGAAGATTTCTTTTATGTTATGAACACTACTTTTACTTTTCTTTAAGCTATAATTTGATTAAGATTCAAAAACATGTCTTCTTCTTCACATTATACTACTAGCATTAAGCATGTGTTCACTTTTCTTTCAATTAGAATTTGTCTTTGTAGTACCTTTTTTTACTCATTTGCCTCGACGTGATTGACAATTTTTAAGCTATTAAATTTTAAGTTTTTGCAACTACTATTTTTCAAGCTAAAGAAGTCAAGGTTCTACTAAGTATGCTTGTGGTTGAACTTCCACTTTATGATATATCCATGATATACACCCATATGAATTTTGGTTTGAACTGTGCTTAAATAATTGAACACTCCGCTATCTAGCTTTTTCTTTTCTTTTCTTTTTCCCCTCTAATCAAAACCTTAAAGAGTAAAAAACGCGTGGTTGCACAAAGGAAGACTTTGAAGATAATTTCAAGTCATTTTAGTGCAATTGATGCTTGGCTTTTCTTTGTATCAAAGTCTTTGGGTATATTGACGGTCTATTCAAATATTATACTTGGTGTATTAAGCGTTTTTCTTTCCTTTCTGGCAAAAAAGAATCCAAGAATAATGCAAGTTATTTGTTGTTAACTTGGGGTATTTAGTTCTTCGCTAACAAGTATAATTATTGAAAATTACTTTCTTGTTGGCGTTTGGGACCTTCCTGAAGGGTGGTAATTGTTTGTTTCATTATTTTACAGGTGCATCTGATCGAGGGAATTATTGATCAGGTTGAGGGAACAGTTTACGTTTCCTGGGTTCAACCGAGAGTTTTGGGGATTCCTCAGATCAAGTCATTACGTGACCGATTGGACAATTGGATGGATAAAGTTCACACAGCGTTGTTATCTGTTGAGGCAGAAACCCCTGATTTAGTCGCAGCATAATTTTAGTTCCGGACTTTGTCATTTTCGTCTGCCAATCTCTTCCTGCCCAGAACATGATGTCTTCTACCCAAAAGAAAGGGGGGAGGAGGGGGGTGAAATTTAAGTTTCTTTGACGAACCTCGTGCTTAATTACATATTTGCCTGCATTACCAATTATTGTTTTGGGAAAGTAGTAACACATTTCTGTTATAACTTTCGAACTGTACCGTACTTGTACTTTCTACTTACAGAACTGTTTTTACAGCCTAAAATTATCTCATGGAACAGTGTAGAATTAATCGTTTTATGCTGAATTTTTGTTTGTTGGTGATCTTGTATTTTAGAGTTTACTATTCTTAAGCATGAACACGTGCCACTCTGCTTAATATGTTTGTTGGGTTTTGTGCCCATATAGTATGCTTCACTATGATAAAATAACAATTTATAATAAATAAATTGTGATTTTGTTTATTTATTTATTGCATTTGTTTATGAGCATGAATTAAAATGTTTATGATCACTTGTGATAATATAAGTTGAGTATTTGCGTTGAGAAGTCTAGTGTGATACAATTTATATTTTGATCATATATAATTTGTTCACAGCCAATGAATAAGGGTACACATTGTATTGAAAGGTTGTAGTGTTAATCGATTCACTATTCGGGTTTGTGATTTGTTCTTATCACAGAAATAATTGAAAGGATCACGTGTCGAGTTTGATTATATAGCATAACCGTACCAAGAATTAAATTTCATTTGATCGTCGTGTATTTCATCTAAATCTTTTGACAAGATTATCTTTTTCTTTTTGTGATTTTAATGATTATTTGATTCATCAATGGGAGAAATCAATTTGATTGGTCAAATATCTTGAGAAGTTGAGAATTTATGAATCAGACTGAATCCTGATAAGTTGAATTCGAAATTAATTAATTTTTACAAGTACGATGGCGAAGTCCTATTTCTGTCTAGATTGCTACTGTTGGATCCTTGGAGTTTTTCATTTTTTGCTGAAGATTTAGATTAAATATTGGGTTTGGGTCCAATTAGCTTTTTAAATTTAATTCTCGAATAGTTTTTGGGCCACAAATAATTGTTAATTTATCGCTTATGAATGATTTGAATTATTGTTTGAAATATTATCGTTCTAGATATCATGATATAAATTTATTTGTGATATTGCTCGTGATACTATAATTAGGATGCATATCATTGAACACCGATTTTTCTTTGATTAATTTAATTTAGATTAAATTTTTTTGGATAGAAAAATGGTAATAATTAAACTGTATATTAATTTGATTAATGTGAACCGTTGATAATTATTTAAAATTTTCGTGATTAATTTAATTTAGATTGAATTTTGCTGGAAGGAAAATTTGTAATAATTAAGCTGTATATTAATTTAATTAATGTGAACATTTGGTAATTATTTTAAATTAAAATTCATTACTTTAAAAATATTGAGTGGGAGATGGTGTTTATTTGAATAAAAACTCGAGGTCTTCTTTGGTCAATCCATAAGCAAAGTAACACGTTTGCCTCACATCGGTAATGCAATGACTCCCTATAGGAAGGCTGCGTAGTTCGAGTTGCTTGATTGGATTTCGTTATGATAAGATCTT
>CAIGRT010055410.1:0-13270 GCA_903798405.1 Fraxinus platypoda | reverse complement strand
CCACCCCACCCCACCCCACCCCCGACTTAAACGGGTAATGAGGTGGGGAATTTCTTAGCGGGGCGGGGGGCGTCCCGTCCCGTTGCCATCCCTAATCATTTATAAATTTTCCAAGTGAAAACCTAGTCTTATGTTATGAAAGACTTTGTGTTGGTAAAACAGATTATTAGCATCTGAATTATTTGAGACAGAAAGATATGAAAAGTACATCGAGAAAGTTCTTCGAAAGTTCAATATGGATAAGAGTAAAATTGTTAGTTCTCCTCTTGATGTGAAATCGAGCAATGAGCAAATTCATTTGACTTTGTGTTGGTAAAACAGATTATTAGCATCTGAATCATTTGAGACAGAAAGACATGAAAAGTACATGGAGAAAGTTCTTCGAAAGTTCAACATGGATAAGAGTAAAATTGTTAGTTCTCCTCTTGATGTAAAATCGAGCAATGAGCAAATTCATTTGACAATTGAAGGGAAAGAAGATATGGAAGTGTTACATATGCCTCAGCAGTAGAAAGTTTGGTGTATGTTATGGTGTGTACAAGATCAAATATAGCTTGTAAAGTTAGCATTGTTAGTCGAATTCTTGCTAATCCAGGAACATATCATTGAAATCTTGTCACATGAATTATATGATACCTTCGAGTCACTTCCGATTTGAGACTTGGTTTTAGGAATGGAAACTAGACTTAGTTGGCTACATTGATGCAGATATGGGATGAAGATATTGATTCTCGTAAGTTCACATCTAGTTATTTAGTTATTTTTTCATGTAGGGCAATGTCAAGAAAGTCGAAGTTAATGAAGTGTGATGCACTTTATACAACAGAAGCAGAGTTCATTATAGCAACCGAAGCTAGTAAAGAGTTGTTGTGGATGAAAAACTTTATTAGAAGCTCAAGCAAGAGAAGTATGTGTCATTCGATAACAGCCAGGACGTTATTCACCTTAGTAAGAATGCTACCTTTCATGCCATATCGAAATATATTGATGTGAGATATCATTGAATTAAAAATTCTCTAAAGTTTAAGTACACGATTGCAACTTTTTAATAGTTGATTCGGACCACGAAACGATAGGAGTCAATTGAATACAATTAGAAATAAAAAAAGAGTGAAATATGATCAAAATATCTTCACGGATCAATTTTTAACTGCACAAGTATGTGCCAGATTTTTATCCTGAGTTTGAAAATCATTTTTGGCATAGTAAACGTTCGAATTGAAAAATGATATCTGGAGCAAAGTTGTACCCATTTGAGTTATATTTTCAAAACACTTTGAATCGTCTCAATCGAATATCGAGAGAAAAAGTTACGATAAAAATTATGAAAGATGTACAGTGCTAATTTTCTACCCGAAAGTAGGCTCCACGACGCCACTAAAGTAGCACCCCAGTGACACCATTGCTGAATTTTCATAGCAACACAACGCTGCTGGGCGAGAGTAAGAGTTTTGAATTTATTTTTTTTGTCTCTTTTTAATGTCAATCCAACTCTAACTTCTCTAAATTTTTTTTGTTTATGAAACTGATTGTTTCTCTTTGTATAGTTATGAACTGAACTTTTAAATTACGGTTTGATGTAATCAACTTGAGATTATGTTTTGATAACTAAATAGTTATTTCTTTGATATTTTCATATTCCTTTTATTCGTATTATTGATTTTAATGCTTTTAATTACTTGACCACTAATTGAATAAATTGATTGTCTAAAATTCGACACTCGAGAGAGAAATTTAAACGCGATCATAGAATAACACAACCTAAGTTTTATAGGTTTCGATAGAAAATATATTTGAAGCATGTTACATATAAGATCCATGAAATTGATAATTCTTAGTTATTTGATTCATAATAGAGATATTGGAATTGAATTCTAGGAATAGTTTTTATTCATCACTCAAGAGAGGGAGTATAATTAAATTATGGTTCTTGCTTATAAATTTAGGAAAATTGATTAGAGACAACTAGATAGTTGAAAAACATAGTTGATAGTTAGGTGAAATTATAACCCTATGCTTTCTTGTATTGATTAATTCTCATAAATTGCATTGAAATCATTGAATTTGTCATAGCATCCACGTTAGAAGTAGATAAAACCATTGATACTAAATTTTGATTGTGTAGATAAAATAGAGGTTATTCAATTATAGTACATAGTATAAAATTGATATTCAATCCTTGTGAATTTGACATCCGTACTCGATCTTTATATTACAAAACTCGACATTGTTCACTTGAGGTATATTTACGCTATAGAAAACGTGTAACAATTCCTTCCGTAGCAAGAAAAGAAAATTAGGGTAACTAAAACCTCCCCAATTGTTCTGTGTAAAGGGAACTATTGTAGAAGCCATCTGTATGCATGGAAAACAATTTCCTCAAAATTCTCTGTCGTGCATATGAATTAACAAAATTTGGAAAATCCGAAAGCAATAGAAAATCATCTAAGGTTGGGCAGTTGGCACAACTACGATCAAAGTTCAATAGCTTTGCACCCCATGGTCTGGTATTCGTGAAATTCATACAACATATTGACAACTCATTGTTCTTCAAATTCAATGGTTAACATCAAGATTCAACCGTTCATTCATGAGTAATCACTACATGACGTTTTGGGTTTGTACAAAATGGTTAATTATATTATTCCACTACATTATCTAGCTAGATTAATATCTTTCTTTCATTTGGGTTCGTGCAAATCTATTGAACTAATCCCAATATGACTTTAGATTTTAGAATGCTAAAATATGCCAACAATGACTTATGCTCTTCGTGAAGGTAGTTCATATATTCGAGGACCATTGCTCTGAGAAAAACGTTCTTCCAACCCTCGCTACTCCTAGAAGTATCATAGTAAATTAAAGTTTTGCTAAATAATCGATAGCATTGAACATCCACGATAGGAGCATATTAGACACATCCCAAATCTTGAGACTTGTTGAATCTACATCAGGCATCTCCATTATTATCCATGAATCCCAATTGTTCTTGGCATTTAAAGTCATTTCCATAGCTCCTCCAAATAAGCCAAACGAAAATACCAAAGAGGGTTGGAACCCTCTAATTGTTTGGGAAGACTCCTCCAAACGACAACACTCCAAAGGACTAGAGTAGAAGTTTTAATTCTGAAAATTCCAGCCGTTAAACTACAAAAAAAAAAACAAAAATCTAACCGTTTCAGCCGTCATTTTTGACAATTTCACTCACCGGTGGGACCCAGCTTCCTTGCAAACGGTCAAATAATCAATTATGAAAATCAATGCCAGACAGGCGCTATATATATATGATTTTTCTAACCGAATATAAACACATTCTCTGACCGAGTTTATAAGAACTGAATCTCATCGGGTGAATTCAACAAGAATTTATCGCATTGAGGCATAAACACAAATAAATAAAAAAGAAAATACCAAACCAAGGGCACCCTATTTCTCACAGCATCTTTAGTTTTGATGGAAGTAAGTGGCTTCCATTTGGAAGAAATTGAAACTCAAAATTGCACAAAGAATTTTGCAAGCAATAAGCTCACGTAGCCTAACTAGTGGCGCTCAAATTTTCACCATATATAGCCAACAAATTAGTCTCAATTTTGCCGCAACACTATACTTCACGAGCTAAACTTTGTGATTCCTCCGGTAGTAGCAATCTGTTACTCAACGATCTCTACGTCAACATTGAAGACATCATAATCAAGATGACACTGGTCATCCATTTAGCTAAAATTTTATCTTCTCATTCTCACTCATTTAAATCAACTTCCGTACTTTATATTTCCATTACGTGAAAAAACAAGGCAAGTTGGATGTAGGTATCTGTCCCTTTCATTTGGACAAATCAGGAAAAATTTGGAATACAGTAGGATCCGATTCGTGGCAGTTGTGTGTAATGAAAGACGTTAAAAAGGGATAAAATATCCTACTCATACAGTCATACTTGTCTCATTTTTGGAATTTTTAACGTTGTGAAATCCAATCATTCCCTATCCTATTTATTTTATCCATAACGCAATCCATATTCTATTCAAATATTATATTTCAAATTTCTTTTTTCACGAATTCAATTTCAGACATGGATAGGGAATTTTCGGTGGATGAACTAGCAGATCACTTCTTGCCACCTCAGCCGACGCCAACGATTCGGCTGGACGCGGCGGCGGAGGAGCATGAAGAGTCATCCTCCTCCGCAACTACTCCGGCGGGGTCCTCCTCGTTGAATAACAAGAAGATGATGATGAATCGTAGCTCCTCTGAATGGGCTTTCCAGCGCTTTCTCCAAGAGGCATCTGCACTTGATAATTCATCCTCGCAACAACCTCCGATGTCGGGTTCTGACACCACATCAAACGACGTCGTCCAGACTGCTAATTATAATGACTTTAATATTAATAATAATATCAGTAATCGGAAAACGGCGGCAGATTTGGGGGGCCCACCACCTGCGAATATTCCGACAGATTCCGAGGAGTACCAGGCCTTCCTTAAAAGCCGCCTCGAGTTGGCGTGCGCCGCCGTCGCAATGACCCGGGTACTCTTATTTTATTACGTCATTTTTTTCAGACCTTAATCTTGTCTTCCTCAAAAATGAAATTTTTAGGAGCTTCGTCTGTCCATTGCATAACCTTCATCGGAACAAACAATTAGCAAATTCATGTCATGTTTTTATTTTTGAAAAATTTCTTTACTGGTTGATTTCTTAGGCCTCTTCTGCAATTTGTACCTTTTCCTTCTCAACCTGGCATTCTGAATTCCCAATTTATTTCCCAATATTGCTCAATTTTTTATTTTTTACTTTTTATTTTGTTGATTAACGCGTTAGCAGTGGGATTTAGAACTGTAAGAATAAAAAATAGTGTAAACTCAAGTCTGCATTGCAATTTTGTATGTAGGCAAATAATTTGAAGCTTCAAGATTCAACATCTGCAGCGCCTGGCAATGGATCACAGACCTCTATTTCTATTACATCGCAGCAAACAGCTTCTCATGTTCCTAGTAAAGGTTAGCAATTTAGCTCTTTGTATCTATAAAGGCATGACATTTGCCAATGGATACATAAATTCTGAATTTATGATGGATATAGACACAGAGATCAAACATTCGAGTCACTTTATTATGTCCCTTAATTTATCACTTTATTTTATTGTTCAATTAAAGACTTTAATTAGTGGTTATTTTGTCGTTTTAGGTTGTTAAGGGTTTTCTCCTGGGATTTTGTTAAGCTAAAATTTTGGTTGATTATTATTTGATTGTTTAGACAATTAATAAAACTCGTGAAGATTTTTTTTATTTTTTTTTATTTTTCCAAATTTGGTTTAAGTTGGTATTCGTGCACAAATAAAAAATTTATGATCTTGTGTTCTTGGAGACAATTCCGCCTACATCACGTATCATAGTTTCGCTACGTCTCGAAATTTATAAAATCCCAATGGCAGAAGTGATTTTCGTGACGAGAATGCAAAATTGCCAACGACGAGAGTTCTTGATGACACAAATGGTCAGCATCGCAATTGGAGATGTTGACGAAGCACATTAATTGGCTACTTTAGTGGTGCAAGGGCTCAGCAGTTGTAAAGTCGGCGGCGATGGAGGACTCAAACGACGACGACAACCTTTTCGCCTCTCTCAATCTCAAGCAGTGAATGGATATTGATTCGGGTGAGGACTGAGGATTACAATAGCTGTCCATTTTTACACTGAAATCGATAAAGATGTATAATGGAGGAGTGTGTACGGGACATACAAGGGAGACTTTTATAGAGGTGGTTAGTAGGAGTACAGTGACTGACAGAGTGGACGTTAAAAGTAATAAAACTCTAAAGGCTACGAAGAACTATTGTCATTTATGAAAAGATGGAGGACCTTTGAGTGGATAAAGGAGAATTATTACTTATTTGCATTCGTCTGAATATACGAGATTAGAATGGAAGGGAAGAATATGTCGAAATATCTTCCAAAATAAGTGTCATTACTATTGTAACTAATGGAAATTATGGAATTAGTGATGATACTTTGTCATCATCAAATATAATTGCACAATCGACTTCTGTCATAACTCTTTTTCAATATATATTTTTGGGGATTTCAGCCTAAAAAATTAGGAGTGAGTAGTGGTGGCAATCGAGCCGAGCGGCTAGTCGGCTCGGCCGCTAGGCTCGTACTGTAGCGACCCACGAGCCGCTTTTGACGAGCACGAGCAGAGCAGGCCGGCTCACTAGACGAGCCGAGCTAGCGAGCCGGCCCGCTCGGCTTGTTAGGGAGGTGAGCGCTCGTGGGCACCAGCCCACGAGCCGTGGGCTCACGAAACAAAATTAAAAAAACTAAGAAAAGCTAAAATAAAAAAAAAAAAAAAAGAAAAGCTAAAAAAAAAAAAAAAAAAATTAACAAGCCACGAGCCGGCTCGACTCGTAAGCTCATGGGCCGGGCCGGGCTGAGCTCGCCCACGAGCAAATGAGCCATGAGACGGCTAGGCTCGTGAGCTCGAGCCGAGCCGAGCTCATGGCTTTGAGCCGGCTCGGCCCATTGACATCTCTAGGTGTGAGATGTCTCTTAGTATGTGGAAGCTTAATTGCTACAATATTTGGAAAGAGTTTAATGCAACATTATGCTATGGGAAATATGGTAGTGGATTTGTGTGATGTTAGATGATGAGGGTTATTTGGTAGAGCATGATTTATTGTCTAATTTGCAAAAAACATTCCATGGAGAAGGGCTCACAAATTAACGAAGTTGAAATGAATAGTTTAAATCAATCTCAATGCTTGGCACAATCAAGGGATTTCATTGCTTTATTACAAATTCTTTTACCATTATGAGATGTTGGATGAGAAAATAATTCAAGATTTGAGGGCGAATCTTTGTCATCCCTGCGAGAATTATGGAGATAGACACAGATCAAATATTAGATTCACTTTATTATGTCCCTTATTTTATCACTTTAATTTTATTGTTCAATTAAAGACTTTAATTAGGGGTTATTTTGTCATTTTTGGTGGTTAGAATTTTTTTGTAGGATTTTATTATTTAAGCTAAAACTATGGTAGATTACTATTTGGTTGTTTTTGAATATCAATAGAACTTTCGAAGAGGTTCTTCATATTTCAGTCCAAATTGCACGAATCAACAGTTTGTGATATTATGTTCTTCAATTCTTGATGCTTCTGTCTACATCAAATTCCGATGGAAATAACCTTCGATTACCGGGATTAATGATATTATTATGCGTTGTACTGTCAAGTGGTAGTGGGAAGGTCTAAATATGTTTTTGGTAAGTCAAATTTCATGCCTGTTGATAAAAGAAAATGAAAGAAAAGAAAGAAGGTAGAGTTCCTCTCGTGGCAGGAGTCTCTATTGGTGAATGCTGGACCTTAAGTGAGTTGTGCCAAGCATCGACATTTGTAGTTTGTTTAGTGCTTGTTTGGAAAAGTTTAAAAAGTTTCTAAAATGTTGAGGTCAAAGTTAATATTTAATTTTAACCATATATTTCATGAGATTCACATCCTTTCAACCATATATTTCATCAAGCTCTATTAAAATCTGATAAAACTTTTATTATAAACTTTGTCAAACAACCCTTATTGTCATTATTTTTTATGTACTGAAGAATAAAATAACCAAGTTCTGTACATGTTCGTTTTTACAATTTCAAGTTTCACTGTGCTATATAATGTTTGGAGCTGAAATCAATTCAGCAAATAGTTGCAGTCTTTTAGAATGGGTAATTTACTCAAAGCATGCATACACTAAGACCTACTGAATCGATTTGAACAAAGAACAACAGTGTCTCCAATCCTTATTGTCCCTTTGAATAAAATTTTAGTTGCCATATTGATATAACTACAATAAACAAATGTAAAGAGTGTGTATTTTTTTTTTTTTAATTTTTAAAAGAAAAAGAAAATGCCTGCTCCTGTATAGTTTGCCAAGAATTAATTAACTTTCAATCGATTTGAACTAAGAACAACGGTGTCTCCAACCCTTATTGTCCCTTTGAATAAAATTTTAGTTGCCATATATTGATATAACTACAATGTAAAGAATGCTTCTTTTATGAGAAAAAGAAAATGCCTTCTCCTGTATAGTTTGCCAAGAGTTACTTAACTTTCAATTGTGAATATATTTCTATATGTAAAAGATATAGTGCGTTTAGAAAAAGAAAGTAAAGAATGATCCGTTATTTTCTTTTGTTCATGCCTTTTCCTTTCTTCTGTATGCCAAAAGTACACAGAGAGCTTTAAGATTCCCCACAATTGAGTTTCAATCCCTTCCCTGAACTACAAGCCTGCCCTAACTTCTCCGTCTTTTCTTGCAACCCATTCAAAGTTGGAAAGCTCCAATTATATCTAAAATTATTTAATTTTATGGTTTGACAACTTTCAATACTAAAGCGACAGACGCACACATGGATGCATGTAATTGTGTCTGTACGTACACTTGATTGGTCATGTTGGTTGTGCATGTGAAACTGAGGTGGTTTTGTTGTTGTTAGATGATGGTAGACGGCTGAGATTGGTAGTCTATTACCTTGAGAATGGTGGCTTTGATGTTCTTTGGCAGAAGGTGGTGGGTTGGTTTGGTTTGGAATTGTTTTAGCCAAAAGTTACATCTCAGTAAATGAGTTTACAGGATTGCCCATTTGAGCCCCTATTTTAGCAAGTTTATCTGGATTTCAACTTCAATATAATTGGGTGCACCCAAACTCAAGTACAATTAATGGGTTTCGTTGCTTCTACTCACTGGAAGTTGCAACAACTAGTGAGTGTTTACCTAGATCTAATGTGAAAATTAAGTTCAATAATTTTTTAATTGTTCATCACGTTTTTTATCGATGATGAATAACGGCATGTTTCAAAAGTAAGAAGAGGAAAGTCTTGCAGTTTGCTGATGTGTGTGCTCCTTTCAATTAGATTTATATCTGTGCTTTAGATGCTAAAGCAAACTGTGCAGATGATTAAAGAAATGCGAGTTACTAGGCATTATGATGTTTCCGGGGTTGTATTCCCCTTTGTCTGACTTATATGCGGAAGTTAAATGTATACTGAACATTAGTTAGGACCTTGGATGCTTTATGTAATGCAGCTTGTTGGATTCCTATTTTTATCATATTCTTGGTGATGAAGGACGACTTTAAGTATTATTCTTCAACTTGAGTTCATGTGATAGAGCTGGATATAAATGGCCATGAGGCTTTATCTTTCCAAATAATCTTACTATGAGCGAATGCTTTGTTATTATTTATTTCTATTTTCTCTGAATATTCCCCTACTTATTAATTATATTCGTTCTAGTGTTTTCATTATCTACTAGCTAGAGACGTTGTGGTGTTGCAATATCTCAAGTTCTTCGTTTAATTATCATCTTTGAATAGGAAAATTTACGTATGGTTTGATAGAAACCTGTATCAAAGGCAGCTTCCAACAAGCACAAGAACAATTGAAAAAGCAGATATGAGAGCAAGCTGGCTAGTATGAAGAGCTTTTTTTATATTTATGCTAATTTGAGTATTGGAAATACAACTAGATTGTAGTAAAATAACAGTATGTAAACTTATAGAACTATACTCAGCAACAGTAAATAGAAAATAGGTAATTTGGCATTCGAGAGGCCAATCTCTCCCCTAGACCATTCTGTATTTTCCCCCCCTTCTCTTCTCCCCTGCTTCCTGTATTTATTATGTGTTCTGTAACAACCCCTTCAACCATTTCTGTTAGCTCCCCCATGTGTTTTGTCGATTTTCCCTTTTGGCAATTTCCTTTCCTGCCCTCATCCTTTTCTTGCATATGGTATGAGTTGGACAAATGTCCTATCAGAGTTCAACATATAACCCAACTTAGTCAATTGACGGCAATACAAGTTTAGTCACTAAGAGTGCAAATGTATTCAACTCAGCTAACTATTGGTGCAGTATTTCATGATTTGTGCAATATCATTTTGTCTTAATGAAGCTTGGTCCTTCGTCTTCGAACAATTAATGTAATTAATGCTACTTATGCTTACTGCTGCAAACATCCATGATCTATTTGAATGAATCTCTTGGTTGAATTTCTCTCTGTCCAATCTTTAAAAGTCAACCATAACATTCTTATGTTTATTGGTGAACACTTGTCTGGCTTACAATACAGCTTACCTTACAAAGCATGATGAGCTTCATATCTGCTTCTATGATACTTTAGCTTCACCTACACATATTGATGGCGTATCTGTTGGATTTAGTTGTCAATGGACCGACTGATGTCATAATTTACCTATTTTCCCCACAGATCCGGAAATTGTGCATGTAAATGAAGTCTTTCACTTGTGTGTAGGCAATCCAGATCCTCTAGATTGCAGCATTTTTCTGAATTAAGTCATATTTATCTGTGATGAACACCTCTACTTTTGACGAGTAAAATAACATAACACTGCAAATCATAGTCCATGAGCCTCATTGTACCATCCTGGAGTTAATCTATTAGTAAGAATAAATGATAGTTTGGTGTATAATGTACTCCGAAAGTCGAGAACCATTGCTGACATTTTTTTCTTTTTGTGGTTTTTTTTATCATTTCGTAGGAGCTGGGCACGGTTCATCAAAGCGACAAGATAAGGTTGCCAGTGGAAGTGGGTTATCTTCCCTGCCCGCAATGCCTAAGAAATCTGGTGGGGCTCAGGTGAAGTCAACAACAAGTGGCTCATCTGGAGAACGATCAGATGATGATGAGGGTGACGGAGAAACAGAAACAACTCAGAATATGGACCCTGCAGATGCAAAGCGTGTAAGGAGGTATTAACAGGTTAACCTTTTAGTTGCTAATTGCTCGAGAAAGTTGGCAATCACTCAAGATTAAGTACACCACATGGAATTTGTCATGCTAGGGGGATGACAGCATCTTGATCTACCCTAAAACAAAAATAAATGAAATGGAGAGTAAGAGAGAGAATTCAATGCTGTAAAAACAGAAGAAGAAAAAATTGCTGAATCGGCATGTCTAATAGAGCCTAAATCTAGAAGGAGCTCTAGACAACGTGTGTGTGTTTTTTGCCACATCAGCAGATAACATTGGAGAGGATTTTTTTAAGACGCTGTCTAATTTGCTTATGCGGCAATTTTTTTAAAGCAGTCCACATTAGCATCGGAGATGCTTTAATAGATGTAACTCTCTTTCAACATTAACAAGGTTCTTGATTTTTGTACGTGGTGTATTTTCTTCTCAATGGCAGTGCACCCATCACATGCCTTTTAACGGTTTCAAATCTATTTTATGTTCTAAATTTCTGTGTGATTCTTGATGTACACTATTTTAATAGCAGAATCAGTTTTATAAATTTGTATTGTTTTCTTTTATAGAATGCTCTCAAACAGAGAATCCGCCAGACGCTCGAGAAGAAGAAAGCAGGCCCATTTGACTGAGCTTGAGACGGAGGTATATTTCTCAACTCTCATCATCTTCATTTACCTTTGTAATCATATGATCGTGTATAAAGATTTTGCTCATGCTTCAGGTTTCTCAATTAAGAGTTGAAAACTCTTATTTGTCAAAGAAACTGTCTGATATAAACCAAAAGTACAATGAAACAGCTGTTGACAACAGAGTTCTGAAAGCTGATGTTGAGACATTGAGAGCAAAGGTAAGGTTAACCGCGAATCTGAAAACTGCATAGTAATTTACTAAGTTTATCTTATACTTCATGAACTTAGGCACTAGAGACAGATGTTTCATATCATGTATCATAGTGTAACAATCTGTTTAGTGTTCTTGTTGGTCCCCACAGTTATAGGGATTAAACGAGTCCAAAATGCTGTATAAATATACTCAGAACTCTCTTATCAAGTCTCACGTTGGATTCAGGTTACTTTCACCTCGATAAAGGTATTCATTGGACGTTGAGTTTACAGAAAATAACCGATACGTCTTGTCTTCCTTAAACAGGTAAAAATGGCAGAAGAGACTATTAAGAGAGTAACCGGTTTAAGCCCACCATTCCAATCTATGTCGGAGATATCCACAATGGGCATGCCATCTTTTGCTGGTAGTCCATCGGACACATCAGCAGATGCTGCTGTACCAGTACAAGTGCAAGATGACACAAAGCAGTGCTATTATCGAAGTGCGACATCGACTCATGATCCTAGGTTCCAAAATGGTTTGGTAGATATTACTCCAGTGAATAATGTACAACTGAATGATGCAGCAGGCTTGGGGAACAAGAGGGGAAGAACAGTTTCTATGCAGAGAATTGCTAGCTTGGAACATCTGCAGAAGTGCATACGCGGGGGAGGAGAGCAGCAATGAGCAGTAGAGTAATGATTATTCTTCAACTATTTATGTTCACTTGCTGGATAAACACCATATTTAACATCTCCTTAAATGCTTTAACATTTACTTCACTGGTAATCTTTCCACATTCTTTTTTCTTACCATTTTATTTTTATAATTACTAAATAGCCCAGAATGAAAATACACTAATTTTATCTAATTATTTCTGTGTCTTGATAGGGTAGGATATAAGATTCTAACGCTTAAATTTCTGTTAAATCCTTTAGTGAAAAACAAGTCATGGTTTCCCTTAATGGTGGGTTGTGTCGTAGGTGCACGTCATGTCTCGAGTCCACTAAAATTAGATCATTTTTTTAAAATCCTTTAGCGGAAAACAAGTCACGGATACCCTTAACTGTGCATTTAACATAAGACTGTCTTTTTTCTCCTAGTGCAGCTTTCCCTTCCCCACTGCCATGGGAGCCTCCCTATCTCTCCAAGTCCAACTGTTCATCTCCTTCCTCCACTATTCAGACCCTTAACTCTTTGGTGATACACTTGGGATTTCAGCCTTCATCATTTGTCAAATAAATACATGACATCGTTACCATAATTCAAATTTGCAACACACAGATGACACAAAACAACAAATAAATAAATTTTGTGCGATGTATATTAAAATAGTTATGCTCACTATTCTTTTCATGTAACTGCATTCTGGTCTAGTATGTATAGCAAATACAAATAAATGAAAACTTGTGCTATAATCTCTATATGTTTGCCATTTATTTAAATAAAAAAAAAGAGGTCGTGATCTTTTGAACAAAAAGTTAGGGCCTTTTGATTTGTATTTAGTTTTTAATTTTAAATTCATATTTAGATTTTTGTTTTGAGTATCTGTTTTAAAATTACTAAAAACGCGTTTAGTTTGTCATTCAAAAACCCATTTTTGGTTTGGAATTTTAGGATGTGTTTGAGCCACATTATTTTGGAAGAATAATGGGGAAATTACATAATTCAGGTGTTTGAAGATTGAAATT
>CAIGRT010055342.1:0-12301 GCA_903798405.1 Fraxinus platypoda | reverse complement strand
ATCGAACTACTCGAGCTTCTAGGAAGTATCATCAAGAGTACTTGGTCAAATGGAGCGGATGCAGCAGCGAGGAGAATACTTAGGAAAGAGAAAAAGACCTTGGAGCAGGTTGAGGTCCAACTTGTAAGTTTTGCTTAATATTTAGGATTAAAAAGATGACAGAGGATGAGATGACAGGCAGGTTGAGGTCCAACTTATAAGTTTTGCATAATATAAAGTAGAATCTTCACCATCTAAAATTGAATGAGGTTGGTTGTCAATGCATAAACCAGATTCCCAACAATAAGGGAGCCAACCTTGTGGACTTAAAAGGACTTTCGAGTTCTTCGAAAAAGCCTTTGGTTCCAATATGCTATTAGTTTTGGAGTTCATCAAAGCCATTTGACTGGTTGTGGTGGGAAAAGATTGTTCCGACTGTTACTACAGCGTGGCTATAATCATAAGATACTAAATCCTGTTCAAAGAGAGTTCCTATTCCAGGAAAATGTCTTGACTTCAGGATTTCCATCTTGGCCAAATAAGTGAAAAACAGTTTCCAGTCTGAAGTGTAGTTTCTGGAAAAACTGCTCGAGCACTAGGTTATTCATTAGCTTTGGCATTAGAAATATTATCACATGATGAACTCTTGTTTACTCTACTTAATTCCATGAAATTGCAGAGTTTCCTCTCGTTAAACGTATTGAACGATTTAGATATTACCATTTCATGCTAAATCAACATATGGAGGTTTATGTGCGTCTATGTGTATGTGTTTCAAAGAAAGGTTGAGATTAAAAAACTCAAAAATCCTCCTTTCCTGTACGTGAGTTTGCTGCAATAGATAGAACTTGAAAAATAGAAAAATTTACTGATATCAGCATTCGGGACACAAAAATGCATAATGAAAGCCAAGTTCATAAAATTAATGTATGCTATCTTTTGTTCACAAATATCTCCTCCTGATAAGCTTTTTTTTTTTTCCATTTTTTTTCTCTCTTTAATTCCTGGTACATAAACCAACCAAAATTAAGGCATAAAGGTCCATATGCACAATTAAGAACTAATAAACTTAAAGATAACAAGTACTGTTCTAGTTTTCAACATAGGATGCTTGCAGTTGGACAGGTTAAAGCATGCAACGTGTAAGATTGTGGTAGAGGACCATGACCAAAGGTGGCCAAGGGCCTCATGGTCCTTTGTGCAAGTCTCCAAACCCAATATGCAGAGAATTTTGTTAAGTTGTGGATTGTCGATTCTAATTATTGTCACTGTGAAGCTGGTTGTGAATCCAAGGATTGTTTGTAAAATTCTATTAAAAAATTGAAGTCCTCGTATAATTCCGTTTTGCCCTAATTTTCTTTATAAAGAGGGAGTCGTCCTTAGACTTTATTATTATTATCAAAAAGAGAGAAAGAGAGGTTAAAGGATTTTCTCTTGTAAACATTTTTTTCCATCATAGTGAATTACTGTAGCGGCGGAAGATGATATAATACCCCCAAAATATTTTATAGTCGTTAATTATGAAAAGTAGAACCCTAGGGCGAGATGATGAAAGGTAGGGAATAAAATTGCATATCGGCCAATAGTTGAGGGACTGCAAGTACAATTTCCTGAACTATATATACGTATGTATGTATGTATGTGTATATAATATGAACATGATATATATAGTATTAGTATATATATGGTGTATATATATATATGGAAATATTGGATGGAATTAAGTAAACTTCCTTTTTATATATGAAAAATAAGTTAAAAAAATTCGTTCCCAAATAAGTTAACTACCATGTATGTGTGAATATATAATTATATATAATTATGATTGATTGAGTTAAATTATAATATTACTATAATTATGTATGTCTATGTATGATAATTATATATAATTATGATTGAATGATTTAAATTATATGATTACTATAATTACATGCATTTATATATGTATATAATTATATACAATTATGATTGATTGATTTAAATTATGCGATTACTATAATTATATATGTATATAATTATGCGCATCTATATATGTATACAATTATATGTGAAAATTAAGTAAATTTCCTTATATGTGAGAGATAAGTTAGGAAGATTCATTCCTAAATAAGTAAACTAGGGGCGAATATTATAGATATAATTATATATAATTATGATTGATTGATTTAATTATATAATTACTACAATTACGTGCATCAATATATGTATAATTATATATAATTATGGTTGATTGAATTAAATTATATTATTATTATAATCACATGCATCTATGTATGTATAATTACATATAATTATAATTGATTTATTTAAATATATGATGACCATACATACGTACATCTATATATATGTGTGCATAACTATAATTGTCCCACACTATACACACAATTCATAAACAATTGTTTGAGGTCAAGTTCTTTCATACGTGTTCTATGAAATCCTCTTCAAATTTATAAGGTTTAGATCGTTTTTCATACTTTAAAATATGGAATTCGATTTATGAATATGATACGGGTCCTATACGTTTAAGTTCAAAGGACCGGAGTTTAGTAGCGCTACGCACTGCAATTATAGCCACGAAGTTCAAATCTTAATTCCCGTGTCTTCCTATGTAATAATTATGTACGGAGATTATGGCCACCTAAGTTCAGTTTCTAATCCTCATGTCTCGTACGTTAAGAATTCTTAAATTTTAAATATGAATTACGATTTATGTGATTCACTTATAGGGATTTTATCTCATTATTTATTATTTTTCCCCCCATTAGGTAATTGAGGTTCGAGACATTGGAGTTTGGAACTGGCCATTGGTGGTATAATAAAAAGAAGATAATTTATGATTTTTTTTTTTTGAAAAAATAAATTTTATGATTAAGAAAGTGTTTTATTTTTAACTTTGGGGGTAATTATCTTTTATGAAATTTCTATTTTTACAATATATATTTAACGACTCAAAGGGTACGTTTTGGGGCGTTACAATGACCCAACCTCTATGCTCGAGCCGTTATATCTTTGTACTGTCCGCTTTGGGTGGGCCAAAGTCTCTTATTAGGCAGATGTCTTGAGTTCGAATTTTGGGGGACACGATAGAAAGCCGTGAGGGGGTAAGTGGGCATAGGCCCACTCAAAGCGGAGAGTACGTAAGATATAATAATGGCTCGGGCATAGAGGCCGGGTCGTTATAGAGGACGTAGTCTTACATCGAGGCAACCTCTATAAATTTTGCGTATTCGTGAGTGTTTATTTTTCTTTCTTCAAATTGATTGCTCTCGGTGGAATAGAATTATGATTTATAATTCTCAACAATTTTTTTTCCTACATAAAAGGTAAAACCTACGAGTAAATTTATCACATGTACTTCTGAAAAATGCCAAGTTTGATTAAGACTCTCTGCCAATGCTCCTAAAACAATAATACTTCTTAGTAGTACTTGGATTCTGTGCAAACATAAGCACAAGTACCTATCCATGCTACAATGTCAGAGATAATCCCAGAGCTCTGTTTTGCAAGTTGATGTAGCAGTAGAGGTTAAAGCAAGACTTAGATCCCCTAACTTGTATGGCACTCACGTAGGGGTTCAATTATTTTTTGTAAATCGTCACGTCCCATTTAAACTTGTGAATGCATATAGGGTACTATCTAAAACTGGAACCATGCAGGGGATGTTATCAGTTTGGTTTCTTTTCTGCATAATTAATTAACCGAATAATAGCCTCTTATGATTAGTTTGCACGAAAAAGGGATGCATTTTGAATTGATAATATTCTTGATGTGGTCCTTTTCAATCTTTAACAACAGTTCTTCAGATGCTTGTTCTTTTTAACATATACAAGAATTATCAAGATTTGACAGACTTCACAAATTCTAAAATCATTTTCCACCTCAAAATTATTTGTTATCTTCTTGAAAGGAGAGGATCAAATAACTCAAGAAAATATGATATTATGAGTACTATATATAAATCAGAAATTAAGTCAGAGGTGGACTTCCTTTGGAGAAAAACTAGAGGTAACTAGGGTTTGCAGGTCTAGAACATATGAAGCAAAAAATAATTAAGGAACAAAATAAGTACATGACAATTGACATGCAAGAAGTATATCATAGAAAATAAATTTTAAAAACAGACAAGGGAATTCACGAACAAGTAACATCAAATGTTGATAACTTTTCTTACCTGTGAAAATGACTAGTCCATCAGCCGAAACCCTTGCCAACTCAGGAAGGGTCTTGTTGAGATATTTCGGAGACAAGTAATCCAATGCATCTGAGGCGATAACTAGAGAAAATGATTTCGGCCTGTAGGGAAGAGGAAACTTGATATCAACCACACGAACAATGCCTTTGTGCACCAAACTCTTGCATGTACCATCAGCATCCTCTATATCATATGGTTCCACTCCCCAAGCTTCAGTGTCCTCCTCTTTTGACAGCTGGGAAACCACAGAACAAGTGTCTGGACCAACATGCAACACCTTATGCATGCTGTCGCCATATGCTTTTCTTAAAATTGGAATAGCACGTTGAACATCTAAAGTACATGAAAAGTCACCTGTGTATGTAACACAAGTGAAGAACAATTAATTAAATGGCAACATGCCCATCAATGACTTTATCAGTTTGTTTGTGATACACTAATTAAAAATGTTGAGAAATGCAAGCAGTAATATAACTTACAAGTTACAATAGTTGCATGACCTTTGCCACGACAGACATTTTCATTAAATCTTTATCACAGGCATCTCCTAGTATACAATCTAAATCTCATTGATGGATAAGAATCGACTATGTTTTATTTTATTGAGATACGGAGATATGACAAAATATTAGGTTTTCCCAATACCATAAGCAAGCTCAAGGCATTTGGTTTCAAACCTGCCAACCATTATCCATGCTGATCAACTGCTTTGTTCAGGATAATTACGGCCTTTGGAGTGATTGATACCTTTGCCCTGTATGTTTACATTATTAAAAATAATCCCTATTGTTTTCTGTTGACAGTGTTTGCTAGTAGTGTCACCACCCCCACATTAATCAACTTTCATTAGAAACCACAGATCAGCATTGTGTTGAATGGACAACTTAGGCTAGCTGGACCAAATTAACCAAAGCCCAAAGAGATTCTTTCTTGAGCCTCTCATGTCGAAAGGGCTGTTTGTACTTGGATCTTGAGGTATTTCAGTGTATTAAGCTAATGCATATAGGTTATGATATGCCACATGAAACCATTTATATCCATTTAACTTCAATAAGTTCTATTAAACACATTGTTTGCCTTTTGTAACGACAATATCTTAACTCATACATATTATCCGTTTTGGGAGAGTTTGTACCCATTTTACTCCTTACGGATTTCTATCACGTCTCATAAGATGCAAACCCAAGGCATCTATCTTATATGAGACCTCAGTCGAATCCTAGTATCAATTGATCAACTCGCCCTGGACATTAAATTGGAAAATATAGAGGGTCGAGGGTCAAAATGTTCAACCAGGTCCAAGCGAAAATTAAAAGTAAATGATTAAATTAAATATAAATAAAAGTATAAAAAAAATTAAGAAAAATAATTTTTTTACGTCACCTAGCCTATGATTGGCTCATATATATGAACTGTGTAAAAACAATGAAGCCATTTTTTATCTACATATTTTGAGGAACCTACAAGTACTATTCACTTATCCGCCACTCATTCTTATCTATTTACAATTTAAATCATTTATAAACAATTCTCAAACATGCTTTTATTTCAATAACAATTAAAAAATTACTACATTGAAAATCACATTGCTTTTAATAGTAGTGAAAACGTTACCTAAAATAACCCATCCATGTACGTACCTTTTGTCTTTCTACCTTCCATCTTCTCTCTCATGAAAAATCCATACGCGCATGTAACTTTCTGACTCTATCATTCATCTCTAAATTTCAATTCAACTAAAATCCCACAACCCAATGGTCTCAACCTAGATAAAATCTCACAGATGTCTGTGATCCCCAAATTCTTCCTCTTCTTCACATTTAATCCTCAATTTCATTTTAATTACTGTAATTACGTATGAAAATATCATCTTGTAGGATGAATAAAATTGTTTATTTGAGATATTTGGCGTTGAACTCCTTTAAGAATTTCTTTTTGAGATTTTTGTTTTTACTTTTGAAACATGGAACTGCACAAACCATGTCCGTTTCACCAGGTTTCCAGTTAAACTAGCTAGCAACAGTTTCTCTACTGGTTTTTCTATCTCCTGTTCATTCCATGCAAACAGACCAGTTTTCAGTCAGCTTCCTGGTTTTCCGGTTGAACCGGACTGGCAGGTTTCCAGAATATTGGTTAAACAGAGAGGAAAGAGAAGATAATTGATACACGATGTTAAAGAATTCTCCTTTAGCAAATTGTGCACAAGCTTAGAAGGCACTGCATCATTTATGTGGAACAGCTCCAGCAATTCTAATGCAATTTTTTCTTTTTTCTGGATGTTAGCGTTGGTGGGAAGTGAGGGCGATAGCAGACCTCAAGTTTAGCATGATAAAAAAGCCAACCCACGAATTTCAAATACAAAATAATACTGCAAAATGACTAGAGACTGCCACATCGATGTTCGACGTTAGTCTCTCATCAACTAATTTATTCTATACTATTTTGTGCAATCAATGTAAACCAAGTCATAAGCCTAAAGATCACTGAAGCCAACAAAATCTATTCATGGAAGACAATGGAAAATAACAATCGACTATGATGATTAAAACAAAAACAATAAACTGCTTATTTACTGAGTGCACTGTTTCCTACTGCCAAAATCTGCCCCTTCAAAATCACACTGATTTGCAATCGGCTGTCTAAGAACCTCTTCAACATATCTAATGAGAGTATGAGAGTACATAACAGGAAGCCAAAAGGAAGTAAAAACATTTCAACCAGCATGATCACAAACCTGTCTCAGAACTAAGAGCAGTGATCATATTTGATGAAGGCAATTTCAGTTATATAAAGTTCTATTAGCCTGTGCCAATTATTTGTGGATATGAAAGAATTAAGATGACGGATATCTTCACGATGATTCCAAAACTTATCAGAATTGGTCAAATGATAGCTACTTTAGATTATGATATGGATCCACAATCAACAAACTTGTCATACTCAATTACTCCAAGTGATCTAAAGAATGTGCTGGCACAACAACTAAATTCGAGTTATAATTATCTTCTTGTCATAAGGCCACCCAATATAAAAAACATAGTATATACATCGAAAGAAATCAAGCATAATTACCTTCAACCCGACTGACAGCTCCCTTGTTTAGGGCATAACTACCTATAAAACAAATATATCACACTAGTCAGAGCAAAAGTAAATATCAAATTTGTCGCTTGAGAATAAAAATATACTATTTGAATAAGCAAATATGTAACCAGAAAGGTGGACATGATTCTGCATCCAAGTGAATCATCTAGGATCTTTTATTTATTATTAAATCTAGTGAAACATGGAGATATCTCTAAAAGCCCCTTCCACTGTCAAAGTGAAAAACAGTGCCTGTTTCAGACATCAAATGTCTAGTGTGCCATCGTTTAAGAAGAAGAATTTTTTTCTTCTATTCAAATTTTCCTAACCTTCCTGTCCCTACCCTACCCTACGCTACCTACCCCAATCCACCCCATCCACCACACTCTTACCACTGCCTCTGTTGTTCTCTTCCACAGCCCCTCTCTTCTTCACCCTCTTCCCTTCCACCCACTCCCCTTCCCAGACTGAACTCTTTTCAAAAAGTATTATTCACAATATCTAGCAACTACAAGTGAAGTTCTCTTTGCTTTAGTCAAATTGAGATCCCAACATGGTCTGTGCATTTCTGCTCCTCGTCTTGTACAATCTCATCTCAGTAGGTGAGTACTTTTAAGGCCTTAATCATACATACTTAGTTCAATGTGAAACTAGAAATGGATAATAATTTATAATTGGAGATGGACATATTGTTCAATATTTTTTGTGATACACCTGATTGGGTTCCAGTGGCATTCATACGAGATATCATAAGTTTTTACCTGCCCATCTTTTCATTGATTAATCCAATGAAATCATTCACCTTAATTTTACAAATTATGTTTCTTTTTGGCAATGTTTAGCCATCTTCAATTATTTATTTTACTCTGGTAGACTAATCTTCCATCAGCAGTACGGCAAATAAATAAAAGTTATTACTTCTCCAAATCAATAATGAAGATCTATACATTGTCAATTTTTAGTAGTATTTGAAATAGTTCTAGTTCTTTCCTAAATAGTTCTGAATTGTATTGAACCTTAGATCGAAAAGTCGTTGACACGGACACGTGTGTCCGACACGATACGTGTCGGATACGACGATACGTGTCGAATACGCCGACACGCGATTTTTAAAAAAAATACAGACATGACACGTTATCGACACGTTGATTAAATTCTTAAAAATTCTTCATTTATATAGTATAAATTNATACGCCGACACGCGATTTTTAAAAAAAATACAGACATGACACGTTATCGACACATTGATTAAATTCTTAAAAATTCTTCATTTATATAGTATAAATTTAGTTTTATACTTGTTATTAATTTTTCTTGTTGAAATCTTTTAAACATGAGTACCTATTTGTTACTTGCTAATAACTTTGAATTAACAATATATAATATTTCTAATATAAAAAGAAAAATAATTACGGTAGAGTGTCCGAAAAGTGTCGGTATCGACCCGTGTCCGACATAGACACTTTACCCTAATTGAAGTGTCCGTGCTACAGAGGACCAGAACTAATGTCACGCTATTTAATTTTTGTAGTTTCTTTGTTAAAGTTATAGAGCTTATATATTAATTCTCATCAAGTGGGGAAGAATTACTGGAAATGCAGATAATTATGGAAGCAACCCAGAGAGAAAAGAATTCGAATGCAACTAGAGTTGCATTAGATATAACTTGTTCTGCCTTAATCAACTGAAAGTAGTGCAAACTATACTTCTAATCCTTTAGGGTACAACAATAACAGTTAATACAGACTAAAGGAATCATTCTATTCAAAGTTTCACCATTGAACAAATTAATAATATAATTCATGTGTCAAAAGTAGAAATGAAGACTAACCTTGGCCTCCATATAAATAGACTAAAAGTAGGAATGCTCCCTGAAAAGTTTCGAAAATAAAGTATATAAATAGACTAAAAGTAGGAATGCTCCCTTGAACAAGTTTAGAACTTGTTCATTCTTCTTAAGCCGAATACGTTTCACATAAACTCCATCAAGATTTTCGAATAAAAAGGTAATGTCACTCTGTCTATTAAAATCTCATTATAGCTGCGGAAGCAATATTATATTATATCCATGTTTCTAAGATCTTAAGCGTTTTAACCATTTTTCAGGCAACAGTCCTGGGTTCAAGCATCGCAGCCACCCACTTAAATAAAGTGTGCATGTGTCACACTTTGGCGGAAAAAAATGAATCCTGCATACGTCTAAAGGGTGTGACAAATATAATATTTAAATCAGCTTAAGCTTTTCGATTAAGTTCTTCAACAATATCAAATGTGTAAAAAACGAGAAACATACCAGAATGATGAGACCTAATGATAAATAAGGGGGAGAGCGGGATCTTGAATAAAGGGAAGATGAAAATGGAGCTGTCCCACTCTCTGATATTCTTCGAGACGGATTTATTGGCCTCCTTGACATTGCCAATATTCCAACACAACTAATTACTGGGTATAATAACAAATTAATCAATAATTTACGCATTCAAGAATCAATTGAAAGAAAAATAAAGAACCCAAAGTTCAGTGTTGATGATTGATCTATAATAGTACCTGCGAAGAGTGATGCTTTGCAGGCTACCTGAAACCTCGTAGTACCTTGTTATTCTTGGGGTGAATGTACGTATGAATAACTGAATATGGATCTGTATCTATCTTCTACAAATGTGTCTTTTCATTCCGAATTTTAAGGATTTTATGACTCAAATTGGTGTGTGGGGAAAGAGCAAAATGGTAAATTGGCGCGTTGAGTCGGCTGTAGTCCAACGAGTTGGGCTCTCAGTTGGGTCATAATGTGAAGGGTAGACCCGGAAAAGCCCTATATTCACCCGGCCCGGGTCCAGATGAGGAGGCCATCAACCTCGGCTCTCGAAATGCAAAAAAGAATTTGAAATCATCCAACCAAACAAAAATCAATCGGTTCGACTCGATTTGATTTGCTTCAATTCTGTTTACAAGTAAGATCATCTGGTTTTGGTACGATTCCGAGTTTAGTACTCAAGCCCAAAATTAAAAATTTATTCTGATAATTATTTTCTTCTGTTAATTTTGTGAATGATTTTTGTCTTGACAGAATATTTTTACTTGCTGTTTGCATTGAATGAGTTAAATTAATGTAAAATTAACATATACTATGTTGTTCTTTCAGTCCTAACGTAGCTGATTTTTGTACTATAATTTTCATTAATCTATCTGTCTATCTACAATATTTAAAAAGTGGGGATTGAGGAAAAACTTTTGACAGACAATAATACCCTCATTAATTTTGTTGTGGGGATTGAGGAAAAACTTTTGAGGGCCAATAATACCCTTATTAATTTTGTATAATTCCCAATTCATCCTTCAATTGTTATTAGAATTTAAAAAGTTTTATAATCTACTATTCAATTATCATTTGAATTTATAACACAGTGTGGTAGGGTTTTGAATGTGAAGGGTTGTTTGTGTATCTCTTTATTTTTTGGTATATTAGTAAAGTGTGTTGCGTAGTTCTAAAAATATTTCGATATGTTTGAAATTGTGTAATTTCAAGTGTTTAATATTTTCATTTATCTTTACATTGTTTGTTTAGCTTAAAAATGATAACAGTAAAACATATCTTATGCTTTTATCAACACTTGAACGTTATCGTTTGGATAACATTGCAACCCTCTTTTATCATTTTGTTCAATTCAAAGTTTGAACAAAGTAATGTGCTAGCCGCCAATCCACTGTAACCCTCTTCCTGTACCGAGGCTGGGGACTACATATGGAAAGCATTGACGAAGTTCATCTGGCCCAAAAAATTTCAAAATTGATCAATCAAACATGGACTAATACAAGTACATCTAAATGTATAAAAGGAATATAGAAATCAAGAGAAAAGTCATATGAGCCCATGCCATTAATAAAGCGGATTCACATGCTAATTTTTATGTTATGCCATCATTAACGGTTACGCTTGGACCAAATTTTATTTTTGGGATGCTTTATGAATTGTGAAGTTTTGAAAAACATATATTTATCTAATTGACGCACTAATGGCCAACAAAAATATAATAGAAATCGTTGATAAAACTTTAAGAAATATCTTGGACAATTCAAAACCGTTTGGTGGAAAAAAATTTGTATTCGGAGGAGATTTTTCACCAAGTACTACATGTCGTCCAGAGAGCAACAAAAGAACAAACAATTAACCAAAATTTGTTTAGATCGTATCTTTGGGAGAAAATAAAAAAGTTGCAACTAAATCAAAACATGCGTGCTCAAAATGACAATCGATTTGCATAATACTTGATTCAAATTGTTAATGGAGTAGAGTCTTACATAGAGGATGATTTCATCAACTTACCAAAGACAACTATATGTCGCACTTTCTCGCAGAGTTTCAATGCAAACAACAAAAGTTTTGGTAAAAGCAAAAAATAAATAATTTGTACAAAGAAGTTTTTCTATAATCAAAACATTACATTTTAGTTTATTCAACATTTTCATATTATATACATAATTTCATAAATAAATTATATATACATTAATAATTTTAGCTTTTTTAAAAAAAAAAATATCAATTACCTTAACTATTTTCAAAAACAATATTAGTATTTCAAAAATATTACGCATATCATTTATCTGATACATAAGACGTGCAACGCACGTTCTTACTACTAGTAATTTGAAAAGTTTGGCTATAGAACTGAACCAAACTAGAACCATTCGGTTCAGTTCTATGGTTACTAACGAAACCAATAATTTCATTATAAGATAGCCATTTTGTTGTCAACTCGATTCTTTTTAAATTTAAATCGAATCAAACATTTCCATACGCATCCCTAATAAGCTTATGAAGTATTTTTAAAGGGTCAAATTCACAAATACATTTAAAAAAAATTGCATACTTAGCCCTTGTTTGACGGCCATTATTTTGAAAAAAAAATTGAGTTTTGAATATTAATTTTTGGAGAATGTGTAGTTAAAAGTATTTTGAGTTTACATGCAAAATATTTTCTTTTATAAACGTGTGGTTGAAAAATAAGTATGAGAATTAAAGAGTTTTGTTTTAAAAGGAATCAAACA